>APFE031123048.1:2326-15050 GCA_000404065.3 Pinus taeda
GGGCAGGGGGGGTGGGGGAGAATTTATACTTAGGACAAGGGAGGTTTTGTGGGGTTTTTAGGTGAAATAAGGAAATTAATAAGGGGAAAGTGATTTCTTCAAAGGGGAATGGGTTTCACACTAGGGAAAAGGGGTTTTGGGTTGGGAAATGACATTTGGAGGGTAAACTGCTAGGAAAATGTGTGAAACCAAGGGGTAAGGGTGAAAATGAAGGGAAAAGGGTATTTTATTAAGAAATGATGGGATAATGGGGAAAATTAGTAAGTATGTAGTGGGGGGTGAAATAATAAGATGGGAAGTTAATTAAATAAACTTGTGAACATCCTTCCACATTCATAATTTCTCCTGCACAATGAAACATTGGATGAAGTATGATAAATGTGCTTATGCTTCAATTAATTTTGTACTTCTACGACCTTTCTTCTACTTACCCTTTACTTACCCTAACATTTTTTTCTTCACCTAATTGGGTGCATTTAAGCTAGCAAACCCTTTCTTTCCTTTTTCTTTTTAAAAGGAAACTATCTAATTCTAACCTTATATCTTCTAGTGGCTCAGATTAAGCTTATGAGCACATTTTATTTCTCTACCTATTTACCGATCTGCCAAGATTAAACAGTTTGGCCAAATATTTATTCTCTAACTATAAAAATGAAATTTAAAGTATGAACTAGTCAAGATTAAACTTTTTGATTATCATGGGTTGTGGCATTTATGACAAGCTACACACAACCATTATTTTGCACAGTAAAGTAAAAAGTAGTGGCACTTGGAATTGCACACTTTCATGATATGTTTTTGTTTGGGGTTCATATATTTTTATTTTTTTGATCTTTTCTTATTCTTTTTGTCCTTTGATATTTCTTTTATGACATACCCTCTTTACACTTTTTAATTTTTAATATGGAAAACATTTTGCAGAAAGCAAAAGTATGTACAATATTACAATACTAACCATAACCAATTCAAAATTATGAATCCTATTATTATAGGACCCTAAAAGTGGCTCCACATGGGGATGGCATTTCCTATTGAAATGCCAAGAACTTTAAGATCAATAGCCTCTGAATTGTGACTGCAGTTACCCTGTAAACTATTCTTCTGTGATTTCTACCTTGTTCATACTTATGATGGTGATACTTTCAAAGCTCAGGGCCTTCTCTCCGGGCTTCAACTTTAAAATATTACCATCCAATCCAATCTAAACTCTGCAATTTTATATAGAATGATCAAAGTAAAGTGAACTATTGTTAATCAGTGGAAAAGTAATGCTTCAACATTCTACCATTGACAGGTCCTCTTGGTAGATATGATCCATCTATCTATCTCAAGAAAAAAACATTGTTACCTTTGTAACCATAAATGACATAAGTGCCTTTCCATAAGAAGTCAAATTTGCCATGTTTGCCCTTGTCTTCTCTTATTGAATCCCACTTAAGTACCTTATCACCTATTTAAAAATCATTAGCTTTAGTCTTTTTATCAAATATGTTTTTGATTTTGTCCTGGATTACTTATGATTTTACATATACTTCTTCTCTGGTCTGCTGCAAGTGTATGGTTTGATTTATCCTTCTTTGGATATCATTTGGTTCAACCTACAAATCCTGGATCATCTTCAACACTAGCACTCCCAAAGAGGATGGAAAAGCAACATCCATCTCATATAATAATTGATAGGGAGATGTGCCAATGGACTTCTTGGTGGTTAGTCTGTCTTTCCATAAGGCATTGACCAACGTCTTGTTCCATGTCTTTTTCTTGTCTTCCAGTAATTTCTTAATGATATTGACCAGGCTTTTGTTAGAGGATTCTGGAAGTCCATTACCTTGAGGGTAATAGGAAGTGGAATGGCCAAGGGTGATGTGGTATTTGTTACAAAAATTTACCATTTTATTGTATTTAAAGGTAGCTGCATTATCAGTAATGAGCTTTTGGGGGAATCCAAATCTTGAAAGGATATTATTTTCTAGGAATGAGATAATGACAATGTCTGTGGCTTGTCTAGAAGGGATGGCTTCTATCCATTTTGTAAAATAATTAGTGGCTGTCAAAATCCACTTATGCTGGGTTGAGGAGGATGGCTGTATTTCTCCAATGACGTCTAACCCCCATTGTTGAAATGAAATTTCTGTGGAGATTGGTTTAAGTGGCAAATGTAAAATTTTTCTCTTTCCCTCAAAGATTTGACACTTATGACAGGAGGTCACATGCTTCTTAACATCTGCAAAAAGAGTGGGCTAGTAGAAACTAGCCCTCAGAATTTTTTTAGCAGTAGTTTTCCAATACCAGTGTCCTCCACAATCCCCTGCATGAAATTCTTGCATGATTTTATCAGCGCCATCTTTCAGTAAACAGTGCAAAAGAATACCACTAATGTCTTTCCAAAACAAAGAATTATCTATGATACAATACTTTAATGACTTCATTTTCAAAAATCCAGATTTTATTCTTGTTAAACCAAGAGGAGCTTGTAAGTTTAGTGGTACAAATATAATATCTGCATACCAGGGTGAATCTGTAAAAGGTTCATTGATCTGTGGAGTCACCATCTCTTCTTGATCATCAAGGGCACTAATGAAGTTTATATCTAGGGCATGACAGTTTGATTCAGCCATGAGTTTGGCTAAACCTTGGCCTTTGATAAGTTTAGTAGGCTTTATTTCTATGTCATATTCCAATATAGTGGCAATCCATTTGCCTCTTTTTCCTTCAGGCCCATTTTGTGTCAAAATGTCCTTAACTACTGAATTTGGAACATAAGCAATGACGTGAGAATACATAATATAGGCTCTGAAATCTTTGATAGCCTTTACTAAAGCTAATTATTGTTTTTCCATAATATTGTATTTGAGTGTGGCATCTCTTAAGGATCTACTGAAAAATGCAATTGGTTGTTCATATCCTTGGTCATTCTTTTGCAACAAGACTGCTGCAATGGTGTGTTCTGAAGCAAAAGAAAAAATTATAAAATATTTATGAAAATCACGACTTATAAGGACTAGAGTTTTGGTTAGGGCTTCCTAATGGCTTCAAAGGATTTTTTGGCCTCCACTGTCCATTTAAGTGTCGAGTCCTTTATTAATATGTTATTTAGTTCTCTAATCAATTCTACTAAATTTGAAATGAATCTCCTAAGAAAATAAATTTTGCATAGAAATGACTGTAACTCTCTAATGTTTCTGGGATGGGCAATGGTCAAAATGGCCTCTATTCTAGCAAGATATATTCTACTTCCATCTTTAGATATGATATGTCCCAAAAAATTTCCTTCTTCTAGACCAAAGAGTGTCTTTTTGGGATTTAAAGAAATCCCAAATTTTCTGCATTTGATAAATACTCTTCTTAGGTGATCTAGGTGTTCTTTATCAGATTTAGAAAAGACTATGATGTCATCTTGGTATACCTCTAAGACATAATGGATCTCCTTGGAAAAATTTATATCCATAGCTCTTTGAAATGTTGCTCCTGCATTCATTAATCCAAAAGGCATCTTCAAATACATGAAGGTACCCCAAGGAGTAGTAAATGCAGTTTTGGCTTGGTCCTCTAGTTGAACTAAGATTTGGTTATATCCATAGAATCCATCAAGTAATGAGATTGTGGACGAGCCTACTACCCTCTAAAGGATATGGTCCATTTTTGGTAGAGGATAGTTGTCTTTTAATGAGACCTTGTTTAAATTTCTGAAATCAATACAAAGTTCGATTTCTCCAGTCTTTTCCTCGTAGTAACTAAGTTTGAAATCAAATCTGAATATCTTATGGGAGCTATGATTTTGGCATCATACATTCTTTTAACTTCTTTCTAAATATATGGCATAAGAAATGGATTCATTCTCCTAAGTTTCTGTTTGAAAGGTTTATGATCTTCTTTGAGAGGTATTTTGTGTTGAATTATGCTGGTGTCATAAGAGTTCAAGTCTTCATAACTCCAGGCAAAAAAATCTTGAAAATCTTTAAATAGGTTAATGTATTTAACCTTTTCCTCTGGAGGTAATGCTTTTGATATTTTAATGAGTTTTGGTTTATCCGCAGTTCCTATGTTACACTCTTCTATGTATGCTCTTAAAGGTTCCATTTTTGGTTTCCTAGCTACATCATTTGAGTCAAACAAATATTCTAATGGGACTAATCCCTTAGGCAAAAATTGTTTTTAAGATTAAGAATTTCAGGATCATTATTAGTTATCTCCTCTATTTCTACATTTTCTAAGTTATCTATTTCTACTTTAGTGAATTTAGTGGGTTTACCTATATCTAAAATATTTACATCTATGTCACTATCTATGTCATTGTTTACTGTACATTGTGTATCTATTTTACAATTCTGAAACTCACCTTCAGCATTCATGAAATCATAAATCTGGAAATCTTGGGAGAAAATCTGCTAATACTTCAAATTGTCTGGTATGACAGGCCTATGTCTTACTTTTGCAGTGTATTGATGGTTGGGTTGAAAGGAAAATTTACAAGTAATAGCAAAAGTGGCAAGACTGTGAGCCTGCATATTTTGTTTTCTAGGAATGACAGTAAAGTTTGTTTCCAGGAGGTCTTTAATCAAATCTAGGAAAGTCTCCCTATATTGAATAAGTCTAGGATTGTTTACAGAGTATTTACTGTTAATCTGTTTAATGATCAGTTATGAGTCTCCAAGTATGGAAACTCTTTTGGCTCCAAGTTTTCTAACCGTTTGTAACCCTAAAATTAGGGCTTCATATTCAACCATGTTATTGGTTCACTTGAAGTTTAACTTGAATGCATGTCCCTCAAAATGATTATTCTCCATATTATGGATCCACACTCCTACACTAGCCCCTAACCTATTCATAGATCCATCAAAGCCTAGATGCCATAGGGACTCATGAAAAATGTTCCTATAAGGAGGTTTTCTGTTTTCTTCTACAACTATGATTTGATTATTGTCATGTTTTGAATTGTACAAGATAAAAGAGTCCATATCAAAATGCATGGAGTATATGGGAAAGTTTTGTGGTCTTTCAACACTACTCACGATGTATTTGATCAAGGTCTCTCTATATAATTTCCTTTGTAGGCCAAAAACAGATATGGTGGCATAAGACATATCTAACTGCAGGGATCCATGCAATTTTGCTCCCCATGAGCGAGATAACAACATTTGATATTTGGGAGGGATGTCTGCAACTACTATGTCCATTAGAATGCTCTTTTTTTGGCATTGGACTAGAGTTACACATAAAGTTTTGATCAAACCAAGGCATTTAACTTGGCTAGAGTCAACATAAAACAAATCCTTATATGGTTTGGTGATGTCTAAGTTTAGTCTCTCCATGATTGCTTTTGGCATCAAATTATGGGATGCCCCTGAGTCTAATATAGCATTATGTAATATCTTGTCATGAATGTTCAGGTTAATGTAGAAAGGAGGGCCTCCCCCTTGTTGATGAGTACCATTCGCCTCAGGGCTAAACAATAATTCAGGTTGATCATCATTCAAATTAACAACATATTCTCCCTCTCCTATGTTTAAAGTTTCAGTTATCTGAGATCTATAGGATTCATTATTTACTAACTTGGTCAAGGGAACTGATATCTTTAATTTTTCTATTTTAGTTTTGATGTTGAAAGGGAGCTAAACTTTGATTGTTTGGATAAGATCTTCCTTAACAAATGTAGTCTGTGTGTTCTTATCTTGTTTTTCAATACTAGGCAATTCAGTCTATGTTTTCAGCTGTTTTGCTTTGATTTCCCTTGTTTGGATTGATTTTAATAATTGTTTCAGTTTGAGTTTCAGTGGGGGTTATATCAACAAGTTTTGGGGTAGAAGTCTCTAGTGTTCCCCTAGGGAGGATTTGTAACACTTTGGTAACATGAGCTTCTGTTATTTTCTTAGTCTGGGTCTGGATTGATCTTTTAGTGGGAGCTTCATTGTTATTTTTACTTCTTAAGCTATACTATTTATGTACCTCATAAATAGATGACTCATAACCCTGTTTAAAGTCAAAGGACTCGCCATATTCTAACTACAATTATTGCAGCATGTACGACTTATGTTCTTCTTGAGTGAGAAAAACAACATCTTCATATTTTATTTCTAGTAAGTTTATCTGGGTGTCATCCTCTTCTTCATGGCTTTGTGAACCTTCAACATAGTTTCCCTAGAAGGGGGGCCTAATTTGTTGATCTGGGATAATATTCTTTCCAGTGTTAGTGTTCTTCATACAGTTGGGGTTTCTTAGTGGGGGTGGTTGTTGATTCTCCCATTGAGTTTTCCTTTCCATGTTTTCTAATCTATTCATTATTCTCTCTACACTCTTTGCTAAACTATCTACTTTTCCATAAAAAGTGGAAGTTTTCTCTTTAAATACAACTCTTTCTTCATTTCTCATTCCGACTTTCTTGGCTAATAGGTTGGCCTCTACACTAACAATATTGCTTTGCATTTGTTCCAATGTTTCAGGGTTTCTTTCCCTTAATTGGTATGACATGTTAGTGTCAAAACCATCAGGGAATTTAATTAATGCTAGGTCAGGTGGAGGCTTAATATTGGTTGGGATTGCATTGTAGATACTATTGAACCTAGTGCAATAATCCTAGACTGACTCATTAGGATCTCTTCTAATGTTTTCATATTCAGAAAGTATTTGCATAGGGTTTTTCTTTCTCTCCCATCTATCAATGAATAAACTATGAAAATTAGCCAAGTTTGCAATATGCTTGACAGGTAAATCTTTGAACCATTTCTTGACATCCCCAGTTAATGTTTGGGAAAACAACCTCATTTGGAAATCTAATTCATCTATCTCATGAAACTCAAAAAAGTAAGTCATTTTGTTCACATGCTGTTAGGCAGTGTACTAACCAATGGCATGAAACAAAAATATTTTTCTATGCTAATCTTGGGGCATGGCATTGAGTTGTGCAGATAAAACCAAAGGTGCATATTGGTTTGCCATGGCTGAGATTCAGGTTTGACTAGGGGGTAAAGTAGTGGTGCTTGAGGAAGGGCTTGAACTGGATGGAGATGAACTAGATGATGATGATGATGGGGATGGGGTGTTTGGATGATGAATAACCAATTTAGGGGAATGGACTGTGGTGGATACTATTGGTGAGGTAATGGTAAATGAAGGTGTATTTACAGTTTTTGAAGATTGTGCAAAAATTTGAGATGCAACAGCAGTAAGGGTAGCCAAATCAACAGATTGTTGAAGGTAAGCATCATCTATATTGCTTATCAATGTAGAGGTTAAAGCTGCTAACTTGTCAAAAGTCTCCAAGACAAATTTATTTAAATCTGGATGGATAATCACCCTTTTTGATTCAATGAGTTGAATAAACTTAGGGTCTAACACTGTTTCATGAATGACATTCTTAGATTTAGTTCTAAATAATGAGAGGTCAAATGACAAATCAAAAGGAATTTCCTCTAAAGTTGACAACTCCTCAGGGAGTGAATTTGCTTTGACTAACTGGCTACTACTTGCCTGAGTTTCTACCTTTTTTGGTTTTCTTAAAATCCTATTTGGGTCATCAACTATAGTAGCAGGGTTTGGATCTAGATTTTCCCTCGTATAATGAGTCTTCTTAGGAGCCACAATTTTAACTTTTTCAAATGTTTTTTCATGTACTTTTCAAGAACAACTTTCAGAAAATGACCTTAAGGGGTTGAAGATGAAATTTAAGGTGTCCTTAAATTTTTATTAGACTGACGATTGAAGTTCCCCAGTATGGTCGCCAATGATGTTATCACTCCAAAATTTATTTAGAAGTTGTTGAAGAAAGAAATGATAGAGGTAACCACAAACCACTTTTGGAGATTAGGACCTAGCCTTCTTAATCTTAGAGAGGGGTCTCTCTTTATGATTTAACTTTGTTTTACTTAATTAATTTTAGGCTAGTTATGGTTGCACTTGGGTTTTGATTTGAATTTGGGTGGTGGGATCACTTACTTAGATGAACAGAGGTTTTCTTTTACCATTGGGCTATGGAGTCAATATCAGAAAAAATGGACTGGATCAAGCTTTAAAAACAATGTCTACAGGGCAAGATAGGCGAGTCATTACATATCTCAAAGGCTAGATGGTGAAGTGGTTTCTAATCGGATCTAGGGAGAAATTAAGGGTTCCTTAGGCCGGGTTATGGAAGGAATTATAGAGGTAAACTGGGATGGGAGAGCAATTAAGGGCTCTCAAATCCAGATATCAGAGGGAAACATATGAATGAATAACTGTACAAAACATAGTGTACTTAAACAAGTTTTGAGTGGTATTTCTAGTTAATTCATTCAAATTTGTATAACATTTAAGTTTATGAAATACACCAGAAAGTAAAAAAATTAGACAAGGAAGATACTTCATTGCAATAGCTCACCTCATGAATCCTATAGTACAATTCTTTTATTACTTTCTCCAGTCTATTGACTTGAAAATTGGTACAATCACCTTTAGGTTCAAGATCAAAATAACTTTACAAATGTATAGCAATCCACACTAAATACTTCGAATTGTGAAGTATTTATACAAAATGAATTTACAAAATATCTCAAATTGTATTGAGAACTAATCTAGGAAAAGGAAATATCTTCATGCAAGAAGATAGAGACAACTTTTGAATTGTTGCTTGCTATCCTTGTTATTTAGGTTCTGCTGGCTTTGATCTTTGATATTTTGCCTTTTAAGCTTCTTGGTTGTTTGATCTTCACGTTGGATGTCATATTCACTTATGACCTTTCATCTATATTTCTTTATCTGCCTCCTCTTTTTTAGTCTTTTAACTGTATGCTCTATCACCTGCTTTTGCTTTTACCAGTCACAATAGAACACATCATCTGGTATTTTTTACTCTTATCCTGGATTTATGTCTTTAGTAAAAGTGAATTTTACTAAAGACCTGTTTGACTTCTTGTAAAAATGTGAATATGTTGTTGCTGATTTATTTCTGTTTTAACAATTACTGTGTAAATTGTTTCTTTCTACTTTGTCTCTAGTTTAAACTTGATTTTCTGTTTGTACACAAAACTTCTGCTAAATGAATCCTTTGAATATATATCCTGAGTATTTTGGAGTAAATAGGTTTTGTGACTAGTATCAAAACTGTTTATCCAAGCTTCTGGCCTTCTAATCACCTGCAAAATAAAACAATCATTAATAATAATTAAAAAAAAATACATGTTGACAGGGAGGTGATAAATGGCTTTATTTGAGCTAAGAGGCATTTGGACAGAGTCTGGACCTTGCTCGGGAGGTAAACAATGGTTGAATTGAGTTGTAGATGCTCAGGGTGGCATAGGAAAACTTAGGCAAGTTTCACTGTGCAAACAAGCGAAAAGAGCTAAAATGAGGGTCTTTGGATTTTTAATAGGTAACATTTAAAATTTTCCACAAAAATCAATAAGTGAACAATGGATGGCTTCGGCCTACGTGGGGAGGTGGTGTTAAGGTTCATTGCATTGCTTTTGGAACTCAGGCGGTTTTTTCATGAGAGCATGCGAGTTCACTTGGTGCTGCCATGTAGCCGAAAGGGGCCTAAACAAAACCATGAATCTCGCGTGCTCTTGGGCTTTTAACTATCGGACATCGGGAATGCGTGATATGGATGTGGGTCATTTGATTTTGAAGTAGGTGATCGGAGGGTTGTTGCGCAGTCGAGATGCATGGAGGGAACATGGGCGAAGATTAGCAGGGCTTGGGGGTTTAATTACAAATAATGGTAATTAATTTATGAATAAATCGGGGATTGAATATAATGTGGGTTTAACAAAATGGGACTAGGGTTAAATGTGGCTGGGGTTTATTAACCACACCAAGGGGGTGGGTTAAATAGGTTTTGTCAGGAAGAACATTATATGGCAAAGTTATCTTTATAAAGCGGGGTGAAACAAAACTTAGGCTAAAGGGGGTTTATGGGTTTTTTTAGGCGAAATATGGAAAATATGGTATGGCAGAGTTAATAAAGTAATGTGGTGGGGTGGGGGGAGTTTAAACTTAGGACAAGGGGGTTTTGTGGGGTTTTTAGGTGAAATAGGGAAATTAATAAGGGGAAAGTGATTTCTTCAAAGGGGAACGAGTTTCACACCAGGGAAAAGGGGTTTTGGGTTGGGAAATGATCTTTGGAGGGTAAGCTGCTAGGAAAATGTGTGAAACCAAGGGGCAAGGGTGAAAATGAAGGAAAAAGGGTATTTTATTAAGAAATGATGGGATAATGGGGAAAATTAGTAAGTATGTAGTGGGGGATGAAATGAAATGATGGGAAGTTAATTAAATCAACTTGTGAATATCCTTCCACTTTCATAACTGTTCCTGCACACTTAAAAATTGGATCAAGTATGGTAAATGTGCTTATGCTTCAATCAATTTTGTACTTCTGCAACCTTTCTTCTACTTACCCTTTACTTACCCTAAGATTTTTTCTTCACTTAATTGGGTGCATTGAAGCTAGCAAACATTTCTTTTCTTTTTTCTTTTGAAAAGAAAACTATCTAATTCCAACCTTATATCTTCCGATGGATCATATTAAGATTATGAGCACATTTTATTTCTCTACCTATCTACTGATCTGCCAATATTAAGCAGTTTAGCTAGATACTTATTCTCTAACTATAAACATGAAATTTAAAGCATGAACTAGTCAAGATTAAACTCTTTGACTATCATGGGTTGTGGCATTTATGACAAGTTTCACACAACCATTGTTTTGCATAGTAAAGTAAAAAGTAGTGGCACTTGGACTTGCACACTTTCATGATCTGTTTTTGTTTGGGGTTCATATATTTTTATTTTTTTGATCTTTTCTTATTCTTTTTGTCCTTTGATATTTCTTTTAGGACATACCCTCTTTACATTTTTTAATTTTTAATATGGCAAACATTTTGTAGAAAGCAAAAGTATGTACAATATTACAAGACTAACCATATCTAATTCAAAATTATGAATCCTATTATTATAGGACCCTAACAATAAGAAAACACAATGTTCTTAGACTTATCATTCATGTCTCCTCCTTCCTTATCTTATAGTTTGGAAGGATATTCTTCTACCCATTGATTTGAGCTCCTGAGTGGTGATAATGATATTATCTTTCTATGATTGTGACATTTCTCCTAACATAAACAGTCTCAACCCCTTTCACCACTAGCCTCTCTTGCTACAAAACTAGATCTAGCCTCATTCTTCTCTTCTGTCTCAAAATATATCAACAACCCCAACAATTGTGGTGATAGTGTGAATATCGATTCCTATATGAAGGGGTATTGATGTTCACTTATGATTTTCAACCCAATGTCTAACGAAGTGAGGCTCTCGATGTTGTGTGCACAAGAATCATGGTTCCAACCACTTCTATATGTCACAAACTAAACTCAAGGAAAACCTATTGGTGATATTGTTAGGTCCCTATAATACTAGTGATTACCCCATTACTATTGTAGTTGTATCCCTTATTAATATTAGCCCCTATTGTCTCCATATTTTTATTACTGTGCCCCATAGAATCCATCTATTGTTATTTTTGTGGCTTTATATTATTATTGTTAGGTTGGCTGGGTTATATTATGACGCCATAGACTCCTATATATAGAAAGGAGGTTTTGTCATTTGTATCATCCAAGAATCTTTTATTTGTGTAATGTAAAGGAGGTTTCCCCCTTGAAGGGGCTGAATTCTAAGGCGTTGATCTCTCTTTTCTTTCTTTTTGTGAGTTGGTTTCATAACATTTGGTATCAGAGGCTTTGGATTCTAGGGTTTCGCTGCTCCAAATAGGTCATTGTGGAATTTTCGCTATAACTTTTTTCTGCGACATTTCAAAAGCGAAAAAAAAAACCCATTTGAGATGAAATCACACTGAACCTCAGATCCGAATTTTAGAGCTTTTCATGCTATATTTGCGGAGATATGATCTGAGGAAGTTGGTCTTTTTGTAGACTCCTGAATTACATTCCAAACAGGTGACCTGGGGAAAATTGTCATAACTTTCTCTTTGAGCATTGGATTGAAATTCTGTAAGAAGGTACAGAAAGAGGACAGATTGTAGTTTCTTGTATATATTTTTCAGTGCCATAGGTTGAAACAGTGACACGTGGCACTTCATACACGTTCAGTCTTCTGGAAAGGTCTATAATTAGGCCATCTTAGGAGATTGTGCATAACTCTTTCTTGGAGAATCCAATTTGGATCAGACTAGTGGCATTGGAAAGAGGACACAGAGGGCTACTACAGATCGCAATTTCAAAACTGGATGATCCGAAATTACAGAGATACATTAGATTCAATATCAAGCTCCTACAAAGTGAACAAAGGTGTGTATTTTTTTTTAAATTTTTTCTTAAGCTTGGTTTGAAAAATTAGTTTGAAGGAATTCAAAGGGCATAGTAAAGCATTATTATCGATGATTGATACCCCGAGGAAAGAAAATGCAAACACCTAGTAAGCAACCTGAAAGCTCTAGCATGACTCATGAAGAAGAGGAAGAAATGCAACATGATATATCAAAATTACGAGACCAAGTGCAACAAGTGTCACTTGCACACAAAGTAACAGAATCTAAGATGAAAGATGTAGAAGCTAAGATGGATGGTTTAAAGAAAGGTTTAGAAGCTAAGATGGATGGCATGGAAGCTAAGATGAATGGCATGGATGCTAAAATAGATGGCATGGATGATAAGATGGAAGAATTAAAGATAAATATGAATAAGTTGCTACAAGAAATGGTTACTAATGGTGAAAGGGTAGTAAAGGAAACTCATGA
>APFE031123048.1:32298-98651 GCA_000404065.3 Pinus taeda
ATTTAGTCAATGAAAGCTCCATACCCGTTTCTGTTTAAAAAAACAAATTATAATTAATAATTAAACCAAGTTAGATCCAACTTAAATTGGGATCTACCAAGTGGCCAGAGAGATCAAATATAAAAATTATCCTATTATAATATTTGAAAGGAAGATAATTCAATTATAAAAACAATAATTATTTCTTATTTTGATATATTTGTTTTAATCTAAACTCAATTTATATTTTTTTAAGTTTATTAATATTACATAATATAACTTAGTCACATTATGCTTAATCCATATTTGAGTATATTGTAGAGCGCACCATGCTTTGTTTAGGTGCAAACAAGAGTATAAAAAAATCCTTTCAAATCTTATTTCCCCAACATTTTAAAAAGTATATATTTATTTTAATCTCAAACTTATTAAACATAGATAATGATTAAAAATATAAAGAATCTAAAGCATAAACATTTGTATGACAAAATAAATTTGAAGTCCAACACGATATATTTTTAATAATTAAGCTCAAAGTATTACATTTCTATGTAAAATTAATCTTAAAAGAATAAAGTTCTATAATAGTGAAGGCCACTACAACACATATTGGAGACTGAGATGTTGATTTTTTTTTATCCATTTGCATCTCATATAGGTAGGTGTCCCACATCTTACCAACCTTTTTAACAATGCAATAAAATATATGACACATTTATATTGGAGAATTTTGCTACTATGACATAGCATCTCTCTTTATGCTTCTCAAGATGCATTTAAATATGATTCTTTTACACATATATCCAATCCCCCTCTTTCTTTGGATGTAATGCATAGCTTAAGGACAACTTGAGACCAATGGAATTTAGAAACTTGTATGTTGTGACATCAGTTTGGTGTAATTGGATTTTGGAGCAAACCATTATTTGGAATAGTATGTATATGTATCAACTAATAATTTGTTGTCAAATGAATTTCACTTATTAGATGGATCTAAAAACTGGACGTTGGTGGTATGTTATGGTAAGTACTCTACCCAGGGCTGATTATATACTTTCAATTAAAAAAATAAACATGTTTCAAATGTTCAACAATTTTTGTTGAAACCTCCACAATTGTAGTTGTCAAAGTATTATATTTTAAAAATATTTAATTTTTAGTTGATATGCCTATACGTTAGATTAAAGCGTATAATCTCTAAATAATACACCAAGGTGAAAATTATTTTTAATTTTCAATAAAACTCTTTTGCCTAAAAGCATAAGCTAGTTAGATATAATATTGTATTCAATGTCACTTTAATACAAGTTGGTTTTTGTTTTTCTTTACTACATTTTAGTGATAAATAGAAAGAAGGATTTGATGGGCATGCTTTTTCCACATTTAATACTTATAAGTGTTTTCTCTCTAAGAATGTAATAATATAGGAAATCCGATAACATGATGTTAAGAGATCTACAATGTCCTTTTATTATAGTTTTAGTCTTTTAATTTTTAAAAGGTTCAAATACTACGCATTCAATCTTATTAACATTAGTGTATATCCCATGATCTAAAGCAATGCTAAAAATATATAAGGTAAAATGTACTTTATCTTTAGATCCACTAGTACATATTAGATTAACAAATCATAACATAAATTATATTAATTAATCTACTTTTGAGTTTTTATTGATAACATTCAATAGTTTTACTATGTTTGTCATCTTATATGTCCCATAAGATATCCTTAGTCATATCTCATATATACAAATGTTATGGCATGTTTGGGGCAAGGACATTTGATTTCAAGTTCCAAAAAAATTATTCTAGGTGTTCCATGCAATTCGACCCAAGATTCAAGATTTAATAAGTCATTTGTTTGTTATGGTCATTTTGTTTTATTCCTTATGGTAAATATGTGAAAACTTTAACATAATTATGTTATTTAAGGGTAATTTTTTAATCAAGCTTTTATTGGTGAAGGGTTAATTTTTTTCTTCAAGGGCAAAATTTTAAACATAACATTTCTTGATAGGAGCATAAGAACCCAAAACATTAAAAAAAAAATTTGTATGACAGGCAAAAGAAAATCCAAATTCCAACCTTGCCCATGACTGAAACCTTGTCTGGGTAAAAAAAAGCTAAGATATGGAAGTTGCACTGAAAATGGGTTGCGAATGCACTGAGATTTGTAGTTTCAGATTAGTGGAATTAGTGCAAGGGTGCCTTGGTTGTACCATTTGGTATTAGAGCATAGGAGGATTCATGAGAATTATTGAGTATGATTTAATGATATATCTACGTTTTATTGGTCAATTGAGGAAGCGATGTTCATTTCTTGGAGAAGTGAGTGCTTGTTGGTGTTGGTTACAGTAACTCACGCCCAAGAGAGGACAATGATTAGAGGATAAAATTGTTGGAAGAGAATCACATTGTGATAGGATCGTGGTAGAATATTATGGTAATACTTGCGTGGAAGGGCTCATGAAATCTGGAATTCCTAGTTGAATGAAACTCTACATGGTGGAGATCACCAGTTGAAATGGTGTTGAATGCTAAGTGCGGCTATTCATCAATTTATGTTAGTCAAACGAGGTGTTATGAAATAAATGCAAATGATTTGAATCCTTTGATTCAACCCATCATGTGTGTGGAGTGTGTTCTTTAGGGAAAAAATATTTATTGACCAATGCTTGCTCCTGTTAGGAAATGAAAAATTAGGAAGTGTTGCAGGAAATACCGTAAATATCATTGGCTAGTTTTTTTGGAAATATAACCAGTTTGAATTAGTAAATGGTTTAGGAGGTATAGAAGACAATTATGCTCTTTGGAAAAAATAGACAGGGTATGTTTCGACTAATGTTTTGAAACAATCCCGCCTTTGGAATTAGACAAGTAAACATATTTTCATGAAAGGAGGAAAAAGTAGTTGTATCTTGAAGCAATGGAAGAAAAAAGTAAGCAAGGGTTTGATAACTAGAAATTGCAGACAAAAATAAATTTAGAGGACGATATATCTTGGAAAGGTTGCAGACCATCAGAGGAAGGTAAATTGTTTTATGCACATTTTATATTGAATAAAGTTTATTTGAAGACTGAGAATAGAGTTTGGGAGAAAAATCATTGAAGTTTTCTTTTGAAATCTTAAAATAGAAGGTCGGAAATGATTGCAGGAAGTGAGGAAGTTAGTGTGCTCTTAATGTTGATTGGTTGAGAGAGTAAAAAGGAAATTTGTTTTTGGTAGAGAATTGGTTCATAAGAGTGAACTCGGGATATTGTTAACTGGTGCACATTTCTATTTTGTTTTTGTTTTTGTTTTTGTAACTATTGTCTTGAAGAAGTGGTTATAGTTAGCAATAACCATACAACAAGAATCTGTGATAGAGGAAGAGGTAGCAACCACCATAGCAGGGAATCTATGATAGAAAAAGGAGTAGCTGAAAAGTCTAAGATGAGAACTATGATATAACCTATGGGCAAATGAGATTATTGAAGAGAGGGCAATTGAGTTCTCAAAGGAGAGGGAAGTGAGCGGATGAAGTGTGGAAGCATAAAAACTTGAAAGTTGAGGAGAAGACATGATCTAGAAGAAAGAAGAGGGATGTTCTATTGTAGAAAACCTGAAGAAGGACAACTTCCAACAAGCATAGGTTGGATAGAATTTTCCAAAGGAAATTCCATAAAGAGTGTGGGTAGAATTAATAGAGAGATGAAGAGCAAAATACCAAGATCCATGGGACTTGGTATTGGTAGCAAGTAGCATATTTGTTCCAAGATAAATAAATTTTGTTGTAGCTCAAAAGTGGACAAGGATCGTTCACAAGAGGGAAAGATGAAATGGCTATTAGTTGTGTGAAGGGTTCCGAAGAAGGTTACAATAAGGAAGAAAAGGATGTCAAAGAAGCTGGCATGAACTAGAGAATGAGTGATGAAGAAATGGCTAAATAAGAGCAGAGTTGAATAAGATAAAACATTGTCTTGAAGAAAGAGAAAGAGACTAGAAGTATGGTTGGATAATGGAGAAGAAGAAAGTAAGATGACCTCTATTGCAAAAGGAGTTGAGACAAAAAAATGTATGACATGATGAAGAAATAACTCAGAGCAACTGAGCATGAAATATTTTTTTTGGACAAAATATGTTTCTTGATGTAGATGAAGCTAGAAATGTTGAGGAAGAATTTATAAACAACTTGGTGGACCATGATATTAGTTTAGATTAGCATGGAAATGAGGCAGCTAAAGCATTGGAAGAAGAAATTCATGTTTTTAAATCTAACACTTTGTATGTGTTTTCATATTTGATAGGTGAATATTAGAAAATTGAAAATGTTCTTGTGCATATGGATGTAGAAATAAATCTTTTTGAAGATATGGTTGAGATGGTGAAATACTTTGAACACATTTTTAATAATTTTGAATTTGGCATGAAAGTTGACACAAGAGGCAAAGTTGAAGACAATCAAACCCGTGATAGTGATCTAAGTGACAAAAAATCTTTGATAACAAAGGAATCTTCTACAGAAGACCAATATGAATATATTATGTAGCATATGGAGTGTAGAATAATGATAAAAGCAATAGAAATTCCAGAATTTTGTGATTTTAAAAATCACAATTTTATATGTATGCAAAGTGTGAAAAAGCCATAGAAGAACAAAATTTAATTTATATTTTAACAGAGGATGGAACAACATTATGTCACAAAAATTATAATAGAAAATATGAGTAAATAACTCATGAAGAAATTCTCAAAGAGATTCCAATTATTGGAATGCTATAGGATTATTCAACAAGGGGAAAAGCAAGCATAGATGTGGATATGGAACTTTTGGAGGAATGGTTGATTAAAAATCCAAATGGTAAATGTTTCATGGAAGTTATAGATACAACTTGGAGGAGTTAAGCCTTAATTAAATTGAGGAAATTTGAAATTCCATATCAACAGACAACTCGAAGGAGTTAACTGAGGTGGCATGGCTCTTTTCACTCAGTTAAGAACACTCAATTCGAGTTAATGAGTTGAAGTTAAGTTTGCTTGAGTTGACTCCTAAAAAATTAGAGTCTAGCTTAGTTAATTCGAGTTATTGGCATGAACTTCAGTGCAGTGATTCCTAAATTTTAGCATCCTAGGTTGAGTTAATTTAAGTTGTAGAAATTTAATTTAGTTGAATTGAGTTATGATCAATTAAACTAGTTCTAATAGAACTGTTGAGGAACTAGTGGAAGGATAAGTTATGGAAGTGGAACTTCAACCACACTTATTGATCATCTAGATAACTGATCAATCAACCTAAATTAACTCATGCATGCAAAGAATTTGAATTACCCATTTGAGATGGAGATTCCGAGGGAGTGCACTATCAATTGTAGACTATTATGAAGTGTATAGGTGGTGCATACAGTCAGAGGAAGAGTCTAAAGGAATTGAGCAATCTAGATGAGGGAATTTCCTAATTAATAGGAGATAATTTATCAAGGAAAAACACAAGGAAATAGGAGCTTGGAGGGATTGAAAATTGGCTAAGTGTTGGCTAGAATCAGTGAGTCAAGCATAGAGATAGACCATACACTTGCAGGTTGTGCTCAGGCTTGAGAAAGAATATGTGTTCATATCTATTCTTTGATTAATGAAATACAGATAGGAAGGCGTTTTGAGAAGTTGATTTCCTCTAGATAAATTTTTGCATATGTGATGTTTCCTTTTTCATGTTTATGATTTGTGTTATAGATTGTGAATTGGTTTTCACATAGAAGTAGAGTAGCTTCGAGTCTTGTGATTTAGTAAATGTCATGAGTAGTTTCAAATCTACACATTAATTTCTACATGGTATCAGAGCAATATTCACATTAGAACCAGTCCTTGAAGTCCTCATGTATAGTGACCATTGAAGAACTAACGATATTTTAGGAGGGAGATTTATGGAGCCCCAATTTAGGGCAGATCTAGAAGATCTTATGTGTATACTTTTTAATGGAGCTAGAAGGTTTCTAGTGGGAAGATCTGTGAAGCAATATTTTGTGACACAAAAGGTTTTGTGATCATTGACATTGGTATATTGAGGAATAGAGAGATTTCCCACAAGGAGATCAAGACTCAAAGGGAGTCTAGGTTTAGAAGGAACATCCCCATGGAAGCTAGTACTTCAAGATCTGGGAAGATCAAACTCATTAGTGCCGTAGTTGTAGCAATAATGCAGAAGAAACAACAGAGCAGTAGAAAAAACCATATGAGTAGATAAAATTTCATCATGCATGTAGCTATACCTCTAGGAGTAAGGTGGGGTGATGTAGATCCTTAGTACTAGAGTTGTAGAAATTTGGGTAGGTTCCATTGAGGCATTATCCTCATGGATCATTACCTTGCTACGAGGGCCCACAATATTTAGTAGTAGGAGGATTGGTGTTAGTTAGATATTAAGAGTGCAGAGGAGTGTTGACAATAGAGCAGGAGGCTTTGTAGTAGAGTCAACATCGACATAGTTTTCCTTGTGGACAGTTGTAGACACAATTGATTCATTTTTTTTATTCTTCTTAGTTGCAGATGTTGCAGTAGCAACAATAATAGAGAGAATTGTTGCATGTAATACATTCCAAAGGTGTTGGACTAGGGTAGTTGAGAATCCCTTTCTTGCTGAGAGGGAGTGTTGAAAATGCAACAAGAAAAGTCTCAATTTGATTTTTTCCTTAATTAAATTGAGGAGATTCAAAATTCCATATCAATAGACAACTTGGAGAATTTAGCTTAGGTGGCATGGCTCTTGTCACTCAGTTAAGAACACTCAATCCAAATTAATGAGTTAAAGTTCAGTTTGCTTGAGTTTATTCCTAAAAAATGGGAGTCTAGCTCAGTTAATTCGAGTTAAGGGCATGAAGTTCAATTGTGTGCAGTGATTCCTAAATTTTAGGAGCCTAGGTTGAGTTAATTTCAATTGTGGCAATTTAATTCAGTTAAATTGAGTTATGGTAGTTGTGGAAGTGGAACTTCAACCACATTCAATGATCATCCAGATAACTAATCAATTAGCCTAAATTAAATCATACATGCAGAGAATTCGGATTGCCAGTTGAGATGGAGATTCCATGGTAGTGTACTATCAGTTGTAGACTATTTTGAAGTGTAGAGGTGGTGCATGCAGTTAGAGGAAGAGTCTAAAGGAATTGTATAATCTAGATGACTCAGGAATTTCCTAATTAATAGTGGCTAATTTCCTCAAGGAACAATGAAAGGAAATAGGTGCTTGGAGAGCTTGAAAATTGGTGAAGTGTTGGCCAAAGTTAGTTAGTCACGCAGAGAGATAGACTATACACTTGCAAGTTGTGCTCAGGCTTGAGTAAGCATATTTATTCATCTCTATTATTTCATTAATGCAATATAGATAGGAAGGGTTTTTGAGTATTTTCTTTCTCTTAGATAAATCTTTGTGCATGTGTGATGTTTCATTTTTCATGTCTATGATTTGTATTCTTGATTGAATTTATTTCCATAAGGAAATAGAGTAGCTTCAAGTCTTATGATTTAGTAAATTTCATGAGAAATCTCTAATCTACACATTAATTTCTACAAACATCAAGGTTCCTAACCACTGCTATATGCGATAAGCTGAACTCAAAGAAAACCTATTGGTAATATGGAGCCTAAGTCCTAATAAGACCTAACTCAATACTTTGTTTCAACTACATGGAACCTCATGTATTGATATCACAACTCAACACTTAGCTTAGTTTCACTATTCCTACTAAGCTTGAGAAATGTTGCGAGGCTACAATTCTGTAGAAGCTACCACTAATTTCATAGCACTGGATTTCGTAGGACAACTACGAAATCATCACCTTGTGAAATTAACATCAAAATGAAATTAGCATCAAAACATGGCCCAAATAAATACACAAAAGGAAATCAAACTTCTTAGAACAAATCAAACACACCATAACGAAGGAAATTAACACACACACACACACACATACACACACAAAACTACATAAATTAAATATGATTGTTACTCTCTATTTTGCACGTAAAAAAAATAGAAATTACACTATAGTAAAATAATAGGAAATGAATACAACACAAGGATTTACCTTGGGTAGGCCTAGCTTGGGGTTCAACCTGCACCTAAAGACATATAAATTCACTAGCATAACTTTAACAAGTATACCAAAACATCCATGGGCAAGATATTATTCTATTAAAGGACATCAAAATTATAGAGAAAGTACACACGATATATATGGTCTATCATCATATTTTTAAAGTAAATATTTATATAATCAAAAGGGAATCTGAGTCCTGACAAGGATTCGAGAGACTGTTTTCAATATAGGGTCTCTAACTAAATATGTTGGTATAGTTTGTCATGTGTAACATTAGGTGTCTAAATAAAGAGGAAGCTTAATAAATCGATTCTGATCCAAAACAAATATTCCTCCCTTAGTGTTGTAACGATTGTTGTGCTTCGAGGCATCTGATACATGCTTTGGTTGGTAGCATAACAATCCATCAAACAATGTAGCACCTGCTTCGGAATCAGATTCAATCTACCATAATGAACTGGATGGAAATAGATCTGTACACAACATCCTCACAATGGGGTTGTGACCATGTGTACCTTAATTCTCACAGGTGTTAAGTCTGGCAGTGATTCCCCTCATGTGGTATGCCATTTAATTCTACGAATTACATATGTTCCTTCCTTAAGCTTCCACCACGTTGTTAATCACATGACACCTAGTAATAAATGGTTGTACTTTTGCAATCATTTGAGTTAGCCCCTTTATTCCATATATATATATATATATATATATATATAACTCTTAAACATCCTTTAGCTTTAGTCTAAAAATGATAATAAGATAACTAGTTAATAAGAAATCAAACCTTGAGTTTCCCATAATGTATATATAGGGTTTTAAGGTAAATTAAGGTGGAAAAAGGGGTAGTTTAAAAAAAAAAAAAAAACTGGGTTATTTCGTAGCAAAAAGCATAATTTTGTAGCCCATCATGTAGCTTTTGGAGATGACTCAAGAACTTCAATGTCCAAATATGGCCATTACAAAGAAGCTCGCCAATCGATGACATGGTGGACTCAGTCAACATGGTGTCAACCCTGTTGAGCTCTAAGAAGCATGCATTGAACTTGAAATTTGAGCTATTTAATGCAGAGGCCTCATTGTATTCTACCTTGGGGATCCTAACAACTATGTTGGCCATAAAATTGTGTTGGTCATAAAGTTGTGTTCGTCACAACATAAAACTAGCAAATGTGTGGGACTAGTCAGTGCACTAAAGAAGAAATCACCTTCGAGTATTCCGGGCTTGGAAGGTGCCATTGGGTCATTGGGACCATAAGGAAGAACAAGGTATAAAATAAAAGGAAAGGGAAAAGTAAGAAGAATTGAAGAAATAATAATTACTAAAGGCAGAGCAACTAAAATAGGAAGAAAATTTAAAGAAAGCTTATCAAATGAAGAAATAAGAGGAATTAAGGAAAACATAAAAATTATGAACATAATAGTTAAAAGTAGAGGAATTCATGAGAGAAGAAGAAGTAAAAATAAAAGAACAACTGCAAAAGGAAGAACGAGTGAGAAAGGAAAAAGAATAAGAACAATTGAGAAAATAAGATTGGGAGAAGTAGATTGAAAAATATCATTTGCAAAAGGAAGAAGTGTAGAGGAAAAAGGAGTTAGAGCTAAAGATTAAAAAAACAATAATGAAGAAACCAAATCATTGATGGAACTAAGAATATAAAGAAGGATATGACTCAACAAACACCTTCTAGATCAGGCGGTGCAAGAGAAAATATTCAAAGTAATCGACCCAGAGCGTGCACAACTATAATATCATCTACCACCATTGATACAACTCCTATTTGCTCAATTAATGGTAACTATTCTCTACAGCCATGGATTTATATGTTGTGCCACTTATGGAAGACACAATTATTCCACAAAGTACTTATGTTTTCCACACATAGAAAAGGAGTATTTTCAAAGAAAAAGGGAAGAAAAGAAAAGTAGAGCAATTTGAAGGTTTTTCCCACGACCCACCTATCATATGAAATGCCTCTCATTTAAATGATCATGAATTTGCATAAGAAACAATATATGTTTCAAGGCATTTGTAGATGTGAAGAAATGTACTGTTAATAAATTGACCACATAGTCCAAGGAAGAGAAATAACAAGTTATTGTCTTACAAGAGCAATTCAGGAATAAATAAGTGTAGTTGGAAAATGAACACAAACAATAACTTAGTCAATTGGTAACCAAATATGATGTTGATGTTCCTATAATTCAAAAAACTCATGCTAAATAAATTAAATCTATAAGGAAGATAATTCTAAGTAGATTATTGAAATGTGGTAGATACAATAAATAAAGGCAAATTGTAGAGCTCTCTAGGTATAAACAACAAATTTCTACTCTTGAAACACAAGTTGAAGAATTAAAATCCAAACATGGAATTGTTGATTTCCTTGAGACTAAAGCCTTATTAATCAATAAAAAATTCTTCTATTTACAAGAACTTAATAATAAATTCTTCAATTTAAAAGAACCATTTTTAAAAAATGAATGAAATTAAGTTATTACATGATAGGCTTACTAAATAATTTGACCAAGTAAAGGCTTAGATTATTGAACAAAAATATGCATAGGTTTCTTTTTATAATCTAAAAGTGTGGGAATAAAGATGTAATGATAATCCTGGATGTTGTTCTAGGTTAAAAGATGAATAACAAGTCTGTTATCAAGTATCACGAGATGCTTGGCTAGGTAATTGTGAGTTTACACAAGAAATGATAACATAGAGTAACACTCAATCCACATAAATTTGGGGCAAAGCACTTGACAATAGGTGATTTCTTAGTCAAATATTTCCACTCACAATCTATTTGAATGACGTAGAAAGAATGAAAAAAAATCATGTAAAGAAGATCAAAGAGATCAACAAGTGGAAAAACAACTTAATTCGAGACCTAATTTATTGACCTGAAGAATGCTTGAACTCTGTCACTTCCTACATAACTAAAATTGAAAACATGTCATCCCAGAATATTCACTTGTTTATACATATGTGAACTTTGCATGAAAATTCCACAACCTACTTGATAAAATTGCAATGTGATAATCTTTTCTCGAAGAAAAGGAAAATAAAATCAACAAAGAATCTTCCAAAGCCAAGGAAGATGTGTCTACTTGTGTATTTTCCATTTTTTTCTGTCATTTTTAGATTTCAGTTAGAAGGAAACAAGAACTTCTCCTCCTTCTAAGATGTAATTATTTTATATAAAACCTTTTTACAAAGAGAGAGGGTTGAAAAAGTTTGTAAAAGGGATCAAATATTTTTATTAGCCTTGAATACAATCTGGAGAAGACCAAGCTTTGATGAACCAGTACATGCGTGAATGGGATGTTTATATGAAAAACATTTTTTTACTTACATGGACTATTCATTTATTGCATTTTTATGAGAAATTTATTTGCATAAATTAGTTGTGATTCATTAATAAGTTCTCAAGTAGAATATAAGTTGACATATCCATTGTCTAAATAATTCCTTAACTACAAGTAGATAGTGTTTGTGTGCTGGATGATTATTGAAGTATTTGAATTTCTTATGGATGCTTCAATGCTCAATATTTTTTCTTATATAGTCTTTTCAAATTAATTTTATGGTCTTGACTAGATAGATAATTAATATATTTATTTAGCTTACAATTATTTAGTTTAGATAGTTATTTAGATATGAAATTAGATTTAAGTGGCTCATATTGGGAGGATTTGGAATTGGTTTATATTTCTTTTAAGTGGTAAATTGAGCCCATAAATATGTTGGAAATTACTATCCCAAATGAGAGGAAGTATAGTTGGGACTCACCAATGGGTAATTTCCCTTAGTTGATATAGGAACCTTTCCACATATCAACACCTCTGTAGATACTAATTGATTAATATGGAAGAACATGTTGAATATGGGTGATTATGATTAACCATGGTTAACTATGTATGACCATGGTTTATTATGAGTGACCATGGGTGAAAATTATTTAAGTTTGAATATGGTTAACCATGGTTGACTATGTTTGAACATGCTTGATGATCATTTAGTATGGTTGGATTGAATCACAATGCAACCTTGGCGAAGGGTGATGTTCATTACATAGTTACATCAAGTTATGGTCATCACACTACACATCATGTTTTGTGTATCACATTATGACATTAGGTTATAGTCATCACATTGTGACATTGGGTATTTTGATCAAATATTGACATTGGATTATGGTCATCGCATTGCAACACTGGATTTTCTTCATTACATAATGACATTGGGTTATGTTCATCAAATTGCTATGTTGGGATTAGGTTGTCACATTGTTTTGTTGGATTATGTTTGTAATATTAGGGTTTTTGGGTTATGTATGTCTCATTTCTCTATGTTGGACTATGTCTATAAAATTGCAACAATGTGTTATGTATGTCATAATACGACGTTAGGTTATGTTGATCACAGTGCAACATCAGGAAATGTTCATCACATTACAATGTCACAATCTGATGAACATTATTAAAAGTGGACAAGTGGTAGTTGCTTTTAATAATGTTAGTTATGATGATTTTTTTAAAAGTAGTGAATGTTAAGGGTTATGATAGATTGTGGCATTTGTTAATAATTATGTTATATTGTAGCCTTGGTTAAGGAATTATGGTTGAATTTCATTCCATTAAAACATCAAGGACATTGTAAAAGACATCAAGGGATTATGGTTGGCTTTCATCACACTGGATTGCGACTCTTGTTAGCGTATTATGGTTAAATTTCATCACATTGAAATTATACTAAAGGATATGTCAGATTGTAACATTCTTCAAGGGATTGTCCACGTCTTTCAACACATTGGGGCATTTGCTAAGGGCTATGAGACATTGTCATGAACATTGAAGGGTTATGCCGGATTGTGATGTTCCCCAATATTTATATCACATAACAACATTATTATTCATCGCATTATGTTGGATTGTTACATTCATTGATGGTTGTGTCCAAATTCCACATTCAAAAAGGTTTATGACACCTTGCAAAATTCCTTGAGGGTTATGTTTTAGTGAAATTTTCTTGAATGGTAATTTTCATAATCCTAAATTTTAATTAGTTATTTAGTTAGATAATTTCCCAGACTAATTAAGTTATTTTAGAATGTGTTATTTCTAGAATAATAAAGTTAATTCTAGAAGTGTTGCATTCCTTAGAAGGTAAATAGGCTTTGTCACAACCTTTTCATAGTGGTTATCACTACCTTTTTTTTTGTTTGTTATCAAGACACATGGTATGATGAGATAAAGCTAGCGAGATTATATATATATATATATATATATATATATATATATATATAATATATATAATATATTATATATATATATATATTATATATATATATATAATATATATAATATATATATAATATATATATATATATAATATATATAAGATATATAGATATATATAAGGACAATTCTTCTAAATTTGTCATGGTATTAGGCAAAGTCATTAAAGAGGTATGATGATGGTGTTAATTATGTTTCCTACACCAACTAAAGCTATATACAACACTCTATATGTTGGTAAATTAGAAAGGCAGTAAAGGTTTTCTCGATCTTGACAAGTACTTGTGATGTCACTTATTATTATGATTATTTATATCGCCTTTCATTAGTTCATCAAGAAATTACACAAAAAAGGAGAAACACATAAAACAATGAACACAATATGTAGGCACATGCCAGGGCAAAAACCCCCTCAAGGGGAGAACCTAGTCAAAGTAATTCTTCCTTTAAATATTATTATTTGAGACTCTTTACCCTATACCTTGACTAGACCTTTCCTCCACACCAAATCAGCCTCCAAAATATTGATCTCTTTCCAGCAACTTCGACTATGCAGCAACTTGCGATAGCTCACGGATTTTGGTAGCAGTCCAACTTGGGAGACTTTGTTCTCTCAATCCAGAGCGTGAAATAGAGAGAGACCACCACCAAAATTTCGATTTTCCTTGACCACTTAGACTACCCAAACTCAAATTCACTTCAACTTCCCGACAACAGACATTCCCAACTTTCTACTTCGCACTTCTCCTCGGCAAACATATTTTTACACTTCTGCTCAAAAGAGAGAGAATGAGAAATGATACTCCAAGTGAATTCGTAATCATTCCTTTTATAGGCTTCTTGTGGGGTATAATGGGTCCTTAGGCCAACTTGATCTTCTCTTAGGATAATTCATATTTGACTCAATACTAAACTGATTTACATGATTCAAAAGCCCAAGAAGGGTCTCTTTAAATGTAAAATAATTCTATAGACTCAGAATAAATCCTAGAAGTCCTCAATGGGGAATTTGACCTAAAACATGGTGACCCAAGCATGAAACCCATGCTTTAATAAGTCACAACAAATAATAAAAAATATTTTCTTTAGTCTTTTGACAGGTACATTACATGATGGATCAAGTGCATTATTGAATACCGAACATAGTTACTTTTCCAACACTCCCTCTTAACTAGGGAGGTGTTCATAATGTACATATACAATGGAAGATCTAAAAATATATGAACAACGATGAATTTAGGCACCACAATGACATATACTAGATTCCTGACTAGGTAAATCTATCTAGGTGGGACTAAGATGGACTAAATATTTCAGTTGCTCTAGGTACCATCAGGTTTACTTGCTAACCACCAACCCAAAAATCCAGGTGTGAGTCAGAGCTCAATGACCAACGCCACCTTTTCAACTTCAGGGACTCATACATCAACACAAAGTGTCAATTAAATGTATCCCCAGGAAATTCTTCACTCGCAAAGCCTCAAAACCCCTTGATCTAGTAGATAAAGAATAACCAATCTCTCCTAATCAAACTGATTGGTAACCAGGATGCTTTCCTTCGAGAGATTCTTTTGTACAAACACAACCCCAATCAATAACATACTTTCACAAGTATATAATCAAACATAAACCTCCATGGTATTCCAGGAAAGAGATGTTGCTTCTCAATTCTCCATAGTAGGACTATCAACCAAATCTTTGACAAAAGATTCCTCAATCATACAATTTTATTTGTAATTCATATGCAACAACATATTCTTTAGTTAGATCTTGCTTTCCTTCTTTCAGGAACACTTCAAAATGCATTCTCCAATTTCCTTTTCATGTTTGTGGCCTTCACTTAGAATTACAGTTGTTAGTCTTGGTTGAGTGCATGACTCCTGAAGCATAGAACCATATCTGACACTCCCTCCCAACTCGGAAGCACCTCTTTATCTAGACTCCCTCTTAATCCTAGGGAGATATATTCTATTCAAGCTTCCTCCGGGAGATCAGCTTCTTCTTTTTCGACATAGGATCATAATATTTTCCTAGATTCCAATCATTTCATGAGAGTTATCATCATCCCCATCATTCTCATCGCATCTTCACTAAGTTGAAAATTGTGTACTAGCACAGCTTGCTTGTTACATCGAACATCTTCATTAAGTTGAAGATTGTCTACATGCATAACTTATATAGAAAGTACAACCAAAATTATAGAAGCATGATGTTAGCCATATCAGAATCATGGAAGCATTTAAAATTTATTCATATTAGATACCCAAACTTAAACACAAATAAGAGACATATACTCTTCAACATCTTGCTTGGGACTTTATACACCCTAGATTCCTTCATAAGATTGTTCATTCCATCTAGGGTTTCAATATGTCTTCCAAAGGTATGACTTACCTTACTACAACATATAGAAAACCCTAGAAACCATTCACATAGATATGGATCTACAAATCATCTAACAACCTTCCAAAATAGATGTGTTAGACTTCTTAGTAGGGATTCATATAAATCCTAGATTCCATAAAATCAATCAAAGTCCATCACAACTTAGTCATCAACCTGACGAGCTTTCACTAGCATTCGTTCCAAGCCCCTAGAATTTCAATAAACCATCAATCAGTTATTAACATGAGCAACTACTACTAAGGTTACATGCAAACCCTAGATTTCCATTTTCACAATTTCAACAATCTTATACAAATCACAAATCATCATATTCTAGATATTTTACTTCAACTAAGGTTTAATTCCAAAACCTTATATTTCCAACCTCAATAATCATTACATGCATAAATCTCATATTGTTATATTTCACACTACACAATATCACTACTAGGTTTTTATTGTAACACTCTAGGTTTCCAAACATCAACATCCTAGAATTTCATTCAAGGACTTCATTAAATCCTAAGACTCGTGACCATCAATGGCTAGGTCAACACACATATCTAGGAATTCATAACCATACATAAGCATATCAAATGTCTAATAACATTAATAAATATGACCTAGACCAAGCTAGAGATTCAACCAAAAGGATATATCTCTATTCATCATCATGAAACATACATTTCATATCATGTGTTAGTCAAACCCAACTTCACAACAATATAAAATAGGAGTTAGACACATAATCATTTTGATTACACTAGGGTTTGATTAGACAATACACACATACCAAATAAATCAATTCGAAGACAATATAGGGGTATTGCTCACACATTCCACCAAACCCTAATAAGCTAGGGTTTCAATTTATAACACACATTCCACCAAACCCCAATGAGCTAGGGTTCCAATGGAGAACACATGGAAAACCCTATATTACCAAAAATTCAAAATAAATACAACTTATTCAAAAATAAAAAATGCACATATCCTTTATTTGATCATATGATTCACCTATAAAAGGATTTATATCCAAGATCTATTGAAAGGAATCTATCTGAGTGAAACACGAGAAATCCATTGGAAAGACTTGGTTTGAAAAAACCATTCTGAACATGTTTGTTTCTTCTAACCTTCCCTTTGATTTAAATTTACACTTTAATTATTGATCCAAATTTCTACTTCTATCCTTGATGCAAATTCCCACTTCAATCCCTTAACACACACACCCATATACAATTAGTATTTGTCATGTGTAAAACAATGAAAAAATGCACATGTATAATTTATTGATCATCAAAAATCCATTCCAATACCCTGTAGTTTTGAAGTGTTTCCTCAATTCCAACACCCATACTTCCATTAACCAAAAAGCGGCCCTCTCTTCACAACAATCAAACCCAAAATTTAAGCATTGGAGGAATCCTATGAGTGGTTCATAGAGTGATAGCATTGCTATAAAGAAATAGAAAATTGTAGTTCAAAACCTTGCGTCATCTCATTTTGTTATTTCGTCTAGCGAAAAACCTTCCTAAAAAGGTTAATTCAAACACTAAGTGAAGTCACCAAGGTTCAGAGGATGGGATCCTAGCAGAGTGGTTTGATCATATGGAACAATGGTTTCCTAAATGTTTGAAACAAAATTTGAAAATATTATTGGATATATGTTAGCATGGTTAGAGTAGCTCGATGCATATATCTTGTAGAAAAACCCAAATATTGGGTAATGACATTTAGGGTGTGTGTTTTGAGCACTCAGTGGAAGAAAAGTTTAAATAAAACAGTAAAAGTGGTGCTAGCAAACAATAAAAGTGCGTTTAAAGAAAAAAAAAATTAAAGGTGTATAAGAAGTTTGGGTTATATAATATGATTTTTAAAATTAAAAGGCTTTAATAGCCCAAGGGGGATTTACTATGAGTTGAGAATTTGCTCATTGTATATTGCAGACAAAATAATTTTTTGAATAAAATCAAACTGGATTGAGAAAATATGAGCCCCTAGTACGAATATTCATGAATGAGATAACTCTTCTTTAGATGATGATTCCTCAATGTAGGAAAATTCTATTGCAATAGATTCATTGCATATAGTAGACTAAAATGGTTCACGCAAGTACTAAAGTACATTCATGGAGATGAACAAAAAAATAGGGACTAGAAGTTCATCTCAATCAAAATTTTCCTCAATCACACTTTATTCCATTGAAGCAACAAATTTTGTAGAACTAATGAAGCATAAGGAATGGTAGCAAGCCATGTTGGATGAATATGACCCAGTAATTACAAATGGAACATGGAAACTTGTTGATTTTACAACAAATGTTAAACCCATCAGTTGTAAATGAGTTTACTGAATTAAGTATAAATAAAATGACGAAGTAGATAAGTATAAAGCAAGACTTTTGGCTAAATGATTTTTCTCAAAATAAGGTGTTGACTATGAAGAATCATTTTCCCCAACAACAAAGTGGAACACAATAAGGATGGTGATAAATTTGGTTGCATAATATGATTCGACACTTCATCAAATGGATGTGAAAATTGCCTTTCTTAATGATTATTTAAAAGAAGAAGTTTGTATGATTCAATCTCATGAGTTGAAGTTAAGGGCGGAAGCATAACATTCGTAAACTCGTTGAAGCTTTATATGGATTGAAACAAACATCGTGAACATGGTATGCCAAAATGGATGAATACCTTAGGGACATTAGTTGTCATCACAACGAGCGTTGATGCTACTTGTTATTTTATGATGAAAGATCAAAACATGGTAATCATTTTTCTTTATGTTACTGACTTAATTGTTGCAACAAATTATGAGTATTAGATAAAGTAGGTGAAACGGGAACTTTAAAAGGGATTCAAAATTTAAACATGGGGCCACTTTGGTACTATCATAGAGAAGAAATTTCACAACAACATCATCAAATAATCCTTAGTCAAGTCATGTATGCTACATAATTATTAGATAAGTTTGGCATGGAAGATTGTAAACCCTCTCTTACTCCTATGGAGAAAACCTAAAAATTTCAAAAATTGAAGGGGAAAATTGGTGAACAGTAAAATATATAGATAGTTTGTCATATGTAGTAAAAATTATTTCCATATTCATGCAGGAACCTACAGAAATTCACTAAAATGCAAAAAAAGGGTCCTCGTGTACATACGTGGAACACAATATTTTGTGTTTCTCTCTAAGAAGAACAACAACTTTACACTTATTGCATATTCTGATGCAAAATTTGCAGCAGATATCAATAATAGAACACAAACATTAGATTTTTTAATGAATTTGGGTTTAACAAGTTTCTTGGAGTTGTAAATGGTAGGAAAGAGTGGCAAATTCTTCAGTAAATGTAAAATACATTTTAGCGTGGGAAGCAACATGTGAAATTGTTTGGCTATGTATAATTGTGTAGGATCTTTGGTGTTATTCACAAAATGCCAACTACATCATTCATTAATACTCAATCAACAATTAAAATGGATAAGAATCAAGTTTTTTCATAATAAAACCAAGCGTGTTGACACCAAGTATCACTTCATTAGGACTCTCATCAACAACAACATCATCAAGCTATAATATCATCAATTTGAAGATCAAATGTTAGACACTTTAACTAAGCCATTAGGAAAAATAAAATTCACCAAGTTTAGAGAGGAAATTGGAATTTTTAAGAATCAACTTTGGAATTAAATGTTAACCTCATAATTGTAAAGTTTATTTACTCATTTACTTAGATATTTTTCCTAGATTAATAAAGTTATTATAGAATGTACTATTTATAGATAATAAAGCTAATTCTAGAAGTGTTGTACTCCCTAGAAGATAGATGGGCTTTATTACAACCTTGTCATAGTGATTATCCTTCAATTGTTGATCAAGGACACATGGGATGATGAGATAAGGATGGAGAGGTTATATATATGCTATGCCTCTCATCCCTTTATGCAATACTCTTTCTCTAATTAATAAAATAATGTTTCTAAGAACACTTCTACTAAATTGATCATGTATCTAACCTCTGCTGAATTTTATTGTATGCATTATGATATTCACCTTGGTCAACTTAGAATGAATTTTAAGTTTCTTACCAGTTATGTTGCATTACAATGCTCATGAAGGTTTGGGTTATGCCCCAAGGCATATATCAACATAACCCAGGGTAACTTAAATTGACCATTATTGGGTAAGATAAACTATGTTTGGCCAAGGTTGACTATAGTTTTGTAACATTGTAGTTATGTAGGTTGAGTGTATTCAAATTGCCATGTTCATCAATAGTTGCATCATATTGTAATATCCATTAGAGGTTTTGTCACATGAGACATTTTAGAAGGGTTTCAATCAATTGCGGAATTCCTAATGGATATGGTGCATTGTGATGTTCATATTTTTTTACAAATTTTAAATTGTACATTTCTTAATGGATATGTCACATTGCAACATTCACTAAATGTTATATCACTTTCTGGTTCACCTCAAAGGCTATGTTTCATTAATAATTTCTTTAAAATATGGCGCATTGTGATATTTATCTTAGTTTAATTATGTGTAATTGATATGTTTCTTAATAATTAACTCATATTGTAATATGCATCGTGGATTATGTCAAATTTATATGTTTCTTGATACTATAAAAATATATATTTGAAAAAAAAAACTAAATATTTTACCATAGTTTTGAAAAAATATATGCATAAGTAATTTGTAATATATAAGGTACACTATAAAAGTTCTATAATAAAGTGAGAAGAAACATGTGCTCATGAAGTGCTTGAGATAAATGTTATAAAACATTGTCAAAATTTAATAGTAATAAAATAAGAGGTTGAATTTAATAATATGTTACATTGCCACCATTTCAAATGAAAAATATTGGTTCACATTAATGTCTATGACACATTGTGACATTCCAAAAATTGGAATATTTTGTTAAACGCTAACATAAGGACTCCTTTAATGTTATGACATATTATGACATTTCAATAGTAACCAGTTAAGAGGTTCACTTTAAATTTTATGTGATATTTATCCAATAACTGATTGAATTTAATATCATATTGTCATGGAATGCATATTTTAACTTCTAAATTCTTCAAAATACAATATCCAAATGACACAAGATATAAAATATCTTATATGGTGAAGATATCATAACCTATTCTAAAGTGAAACTAGATGAATGACAAAACACAAAACTAATTAACATAATTGTTACTACACAGTTGCTACCTCTAAATATGTTGTAACATGAAATGACAAGGTTAAAATTTTTCAATTTTCCTCAACATTTGTGCACCCATCGTTTTATCCTTACCTCAAAATTTCCAATTATGTTCATTTTTGACAAAAAATGTTTAGTTATCTAGTGGTGTGGAGACAATCCCAATACCTTGCTAGGTTTGCCTTTGAATCAACCTAGAGACCTTGCAATCCGTTTGGTTATAAGTGATGTATTTTTTGAAATTACAATAGAACCACACTCATTCTTAGAAGGACATGTTTTATCCAATCTTATTGATCCGAATTACTATATAGTGACGATGATTTATAAAATTGATTTGCTAACAAGAGAAGTGGTTTGAAACTGATGTGAAAATGGATCATGGAACACATTCAACAAATTTTTAGATCAAAATTATCCTCTAAATGGTGAGAAACTAGGATTCTACTTTAAAGAACTTGATATTCTCCCTCCTCTCCTAGTCGAAATTCATCATTATATGCTAATTAACTATGAGGATCAAGTAGAGGGTGGTGTAACAATTCATAATGTACCAAATTTTAATGAATATTTTGAGGTAGAAGAAATTATTGAAGGTCAATTCCTATCGATATGTGCACACATAGAGAGGATAAGAATGCCAACACCACTAGACGGAATAATGACAACCAACATAGCATCTGCAAATGGCTAGATCTTTTTAGTCATTACTTGGATGTGTGGTTCTAGTGTTTGTACTATTGGAAGGCCAATGGTGTTAGGTCTTCATCATGACATTGAGATATTTCAATTTGATCTTTATAAGTTCGTTGAAAAGTATGGGGAGGAAAATTTTATGCCTATGAGAAAGCACCTCTATTTACATGTTCATTTAGATATTCAAATGGTTATTAATCATATGTGTGTTTTTAGAAATATTACATCTCTTATGAATCTCTCACGTCCTTAAAAGGATCAGAAACCTAAAGGGTATTGCAATAACATATGAAATCTAAAACAAAAGGTCATAAAACCAAAGTTTGGCACATAATTATTAATCATTCTAGAGTGTCTACATTTCAAACCCAAAAGAGGAAGAAATTGTTTAACTAGAGAGAACCACAGTCAAGATATAAAGAGGGAAGCTAACTTATAATCTTTGGAATGATTCCACAACCTATCTATGATTCCAACATTTGGAAAGATAAAGCATCATTTTTCAACCAACATACCTTTATAGAATTCACAAAACTAAGCCTTACACTGGTTAGAGGAGAATTAATATTTATCCACATTGTTCTAGATAGGTAGGTTGGCTTGAAAAGTGTTGTCCTCCCACTTAAGACATTCTTTCACCATCCACATAGGCCTACGAAACACCATTGATGCAATATATACAATTAAGGCTCAAAGAGAAAAGGTAGCTTCAATGAAAAAGCAAGAGAAGAATCTTGACTAATTATTAGAGAAGATAACACAAAACATTTGTGTTCGAACAATGATCTCAGCTCGAAAAGGAAGGTAATCAACCGATCCTCATAGAAATTGAATAAGGGTCTCAACTTTTCCAATGAACCCAAATAGGTACCCATTAAAAACAAAATATACATTATTCACGAAGGGATAAATGACTTGATAAATGAGGACAAAGAAACCATTAGATTATATTGTACCACAATACTGAAACACTCCAAACTACCTAAAAGAAATATTGGCATAATAAACTATTGTAAATCAAGAATTTAAGGAACAATGAAAACATTGTGGCCCTTAAGGCTACTAAGGGTGGGGGATACTATTGTCATGAAAAAGGGTGAATATATCATTAAAATTAATGAACACTTAGACTACAATGGAAGCTATAAAAGGCTAGAGAGTGACCCAATTTTCAAAATCATCAAAGATGTCAAAATGTTTATTAGGGAACCAAACCTTGATGAATGGAAAAACAATCAACTAAAACTTAATTACAAAATTACCATGAGAATTTATGACCTCCCCAAAGACCACAAAGAAGGGGTTCCCTTGTGGCCTATTTTCATCATTATTGTCTCCCCCACTTATGGATTGACAAAATTTGTTTCTAATATCTTAAAACCCCTTGTAGGAAATTATGATTCATATGTAAGAGACTCCAGTGACTTTACAGGGATTATTAGTGAAGTGAAAGTTGAATAAAATTACCTAATTATCAATTTTGGCGTGGTCTCTCCTTACTAGGATCCCTTTGAATGAAGCCATTCGGGTTGTTAAATAGGTGGAAAACTTGCTAATATTTTCCTTCATACTACCTTATTTAGATTCCAAGGAAGGTATAAATAACATATCACTAGTCTAGTAATGGGATCCTTAATTTCTCCCATTATTGATAACACTTTCATGGAAAAATTCGAGGAAAGGTCCCATGATTCCTACCCATTAAAAACCACAAAGTGGAAGAGATATGTTGATGACACCAACATCAAATGGATGCATGGAAGAAAAGAATTGGAAAATATTTTCAATCACCTCAATGCCATCTTAGATGACATAAAATTTACAATCAGAGTTGAACATAACAACATCCATTTCCTTGATATGTTAGTTACCAAGAAAGCTAATGGAACAATAGGACACTAGGTTTACAAGAAGAAAACACACACTAATTATTACTTTCACACTAGTTCCCACCACCATCCCGCTCATAAAAATAGGGTTATGAACACATTAGCTATAAGAGCCATAAGGATATCTGATAATAATCACGTTGATTAGTAAAATTACTATATGATTAAGATTTTCAATAAGATTGGATATAAAGAAAAGGAAATCAAGAGATATTTTAGGATGGTTGAAAGAACAAAGCTATACCCCTGTGACTCTCAACCACCCAAGAAAAGGATTTATCTACCTTACATCTAGGGAGTGATTGAAAAAATCACAAAGAAGAACTTTTCTATTGTATTCAAGCCTATGAATACCATCAGTTAGAAGATGAAGTCTATCAAGGTGACATAGACCCACGTCAACACAAATGAATATATAAGGTAATATGTTCCTGAGTGAAATTCTACCTTAGAGAAATTGACCAATCATTCAAGTTTAGGATGAAAGAACATGTTTTTGATATGAGACACGAATGTATATACTCTTCACCTTACTTAGAACACCATCAAAACCAAGCACCATGTAGGTCTTGATAACACTGAGATTATTGCTAAGGAAGACCTACTTTAAAGAGCATTTTAGGGAAGCAATTGAGATTATCAAGAACCCTAAAAATATGAATAGAGGCAATAGTTTTGAAGTAAGTAGCACTAGATTCCCCTTATCAACCTACTCATGAACACTTAGATTCCTATTCTTGTCTCCTTTTTCTATTCCTTTTTAAACCTTCCCTTTATCTTCATAGTCCTCCTTCCCTTCATCTCTCCTCTCCTCATTTGACATAAGTCTCCCCACCCCTTTTCTTCTTCTTTCTTCTTCTTTTCTCCCCTCCCCCACTTTACTTTACCTAGTCTTTCCCATCCTTTCAAATATTTACCTCATCCCTTTAGAATCTTATACTTTTACACATACTACCTTTATTATCCATCACTTTAATGCCCTCATTACTAATTTAATTATTTATTTACTTAGATTTCTTCACCTCTAGTTTATAAACTAGCATGTATCAACACTTTCCTCTAGTTTCTATGGTTTTAACTTATGTTTTGGGATTCTCTTTTCTTAGCTTTAAGGAATTAATTTTTTCACTGACCTAGGCATGGTTCTAATCTTCCTATAGCATCAATGCATTAACCTCTTAATTTAGATAGAGTATTAATCTAATTTATTCATTACATTAATTATTTAACATATAATTTAATAAGAATATTAATCTAATTTATCAATTGTTTATCATATTCAACTCTATCATATTAATATTAATATTATTAATACCATTAGTGGTATTAATATACTATACATTTTTTATATTCTATACAAACTCTTTTAATACTAGTAGTACTAATACTATAGTCTTAATATTCTATGACTTTAACTATTAAGTTAAGTTGTAATTTTAAGTTTAAATTCAATATATTACTCATTTCCATAATACATTAATATCTTTTTAGCTTACTATTACTATTAATAATTAATATAGTTTTCAATTTGGCTTATTACTAAACAACAATTAATATTATTACATTATTTGTTATTATTATTATTTCTTCAGTCCATAATTATTTTCATTCTAGGTATTTTCCTCTTCTAACACTCTCTCCTTGAATATAGAACTACATATCATTCATATATGGTTCTCATTGCATTCTTTCCTCTAGGATTTTATATCCTAATGATGCATCCTCTTTCAAATTCAAAACATGGACACTCAACAATTATTATTGTGGAAAATATGAACTCTCAATCTACCAAACAAATGTGGTTAGGGAGAGTGGTAATATGGCAGTCATGGATTGGGTTATCCCCCCTAGTGATATTCATAAGCCACCTAAGTCTACATCAAAATGTATAGTAATCCAACAAGTGGAAGGATGGTATTAATGTTCAATAGAACAAGAAGACACTTTGTAATAGGTTCATTATTCCATGTGGATACAATAAAAAAAAAGGATGTTACCACAGTGGAAATGAGAAAATAATGGGAACTACAAGAAAAAAGGACATTAGTGAGGGTAGAAAAATGTCACCATAAGCTCATTGGTGACGGTCAAAAGAGTCTCCTTCACAAAAAATTGAATGTGACCAAAAGTATAGGTGTTGTGGTGACATTCAAGGTCCATCACCAATAATGATTTATCATGAAAGATAGTGATTTCCACCATTTCATATGAGCAATGGTGATGGACATTAGCCTCCATCACCAAAACATTTAACGTCACCAAAGGTGGCGTCGCCAAAAGTATAGGTGTTTTGGTGCATTCAAGGTTCGTAATGAATAATGATTATAATGATAGATAATGACCATCACCATTGCATATGAATAACAACGATTTATTGTGATGGACCTTTTATGGCCATCACTATTGATGCATATATATGGCGACATTCATTGACCATCACCATTTCATATTTTGATGAGGGTTAAAAAATGTCACCATAAGCTCATTGGTGAAGGTTAAAAGAGCCTTTGTCACCAAAAAATGAACGTCACAAAACACCGCATCGTCAAAAGTATAGGTGTTATGGTGACATTAAAGGTCTGTCACGAATAATTATTATAATGACATATAGTGAACGTCACCATTTCATATGACCAACAATGAGTTATGGTGATGGACCTTTCATGGTTGTCGCTATTGATGCATATATATATATGGTGGCAATCATTGATCGTCACCATTTCATATTTTGGTGAGGGTAAAAAAATGTCACTATAAGCTCATTAGTGATGGTAAAAAGAGTCTTTGTCCCCCAAAAACTAATCGTTTCCATTCCATATGAATATTAGGGCATGATGGTATTGAACCACCAAACTCCTGCATGTAAAGCAGGTTCTCTTCCATTAAACTAACACCCTTTAAAAAAATTATACTTTAAAAGATTAGACCTTGAAACTCAACAAATTTTAAATTCTACAACTTTCAATCAATTATAAAACTTTTTAAATTCTTGGCAGATATTTTACTAATAAAGGAAAATAGCATCGAAGCTACAAGTCCCTACCTAATGGTTATGGAAGTTATGAAAAGTGGGTGGAGGGACAAATAGTTATGTATAAGATACGCAATATGTTTAGATGAATACTCAATTATAAGTGAAACTTTGATGACATCTATAGCCTATAAATGACCTATAATTATCAAACTTAAAATCTGAGATTATACTAGATATTGATTTCTCACCTTATGAATCATCTAAATATGTTATGACAACATAAAAACATGACTCTAAAACATTGATTTTCATGCCAAAAAGTAAAAAATAGTGAGTACATATGATGCAATTATGAATAATGAGCTATATGCTTGAATCCAACTAGCTATGGACTGTAGAAAACTAATTGGGAGTGCTTCTTTTTATTAATTAATTTAAGATGTCAAAATACAATGATCAATAACAATGATTTTGAAATGTAACCACTAAAAAGAAGTTAAAATTGTAAGCACAAATTTTGGCTAATATTCATTACAACAACAAAATATTAAAGGGGTATTCAAACACTTCCAAATCCACACCAAGCATGAGTATCAAAAGATGCAATTGCATGGATACAAGGAAAACACTCTCTACCTCTCAATGATAACCATGTCCTACCACAAGTACTGCAACTAACAAAAGGGTGTGAAGACAAGAACCTGAAAGCAAAAAAAACTACATAATACAAAAATACACTTGGGGGGTTTTGAACTTAGGTATCCATGTAAATACAAAGCCCAATCAACTCTCTGCTTGCCTCTAGACCACACTCCCATGGGTTCAAATCTTTTAGTTTTAAATGGAATCATATTAAATTTCATTTGATTCTCTACGTTAGCATTGGTAGATATTACCAGTAAATGATGAAGTTTAAATAAGACAAATATTATATGCTAAAACAACCCACATACAAAATGGCACTAAGCTTATGACTCACTCTCATCCCAAACATAATTGTGTTTGTTGTCTTTCCTTCATGTCGCGGTAATGGTTCAACTATTATAACTAAGTCCTTGCAGAACCTACTCATCATGGGGAAAAATTTAGCACCCACAAATAGGATTATTATTATGTTGACCTAAAAGTCTAAAAGGAGATGGAACTCCATATCTAGAGTATTCAATTGGTGAGTCTTTCACTTTAATGTGAAGAACTTTTTTTTCCATTCTTAATTTATACATTACAAAATTATACTCTAAAAATACACATTAACAAGTTTTCACATATATGACCATCACATATAAATTGAACATCAAATGAAAATTGTATATTATCAACACGATACATGGGAAAGCCTATAATGGAAAAAAAGAGAAATTGAAGCAAATGCAAGAAAAAAAGAATAACAAAAACAAATGGTAGAGAGGTAATTCAATAACCTCCAAATGAGTCACAAAGAAACCTAGTCAGCTCTGAATCTCTTATAGGAGTATGGGGAACTATTTCAACTAGTGCATTCATGTGTTGTGAGGGAAATATTAATGGATTTGGCCTATTCCAGTGTTTGACCCTCGCTACTTGCAAAGAATAACCAAAATTTAATTAGAAAATGTCCAAGAAGAGTGATCCAAAGTCGTTGTGAAGCATTATATTAAGAAAACCACACACACACACACACACACACACACACACATATATATATATCTTAGAAAATAAAAAGGCAAGTAGGAGTCCCCAAGTTGTAAACACTAAAATTTCTAGCAATGACAATGGAATACCTTTAGGTGTTTAATCTTTAATCTCTAGCAACAAACATTGAGTTTCAAAGGACAGTAAGTTTGCCACCAGTTTGCCTAGAATCCTTTATCAAAGATAAATCTAGTAGATAAGTAGCATTGTTTCCAATTGATATTTGGAGAAAAGAAAAAGGAAATGAAGAAATAATTGAAAAGGGTTGTTGGCATGTAGGGGCGTGACCTAGGTTCAGAGGTGATTTAGCCAAACAAATCCTGGTACTACTGGCCCTTTTAGCAACAGTTTACGGAGCACGGACTGAGGTCTCACCCAAAGTAGTATGGGAGGGTGCTAGAACTAGGTTTCTGCACCTTAGAGATGCCTGATGGTTTTCAGTGGTTCACGGTTTGACCCTATGCACATGTCGCTATGTTCACTTATCAGTACCTTGCAGCCTATGATGTTGCCTTCACGCAACCCTATTCGAGGCTTGATCCGCATTAGTACGCAATCACTTACTATTAACATGATATTAGTTGGTCACTTAGCTTATCTACATGTGGTTAGTTATGCTTAACAGTGTTCACCATTCATACCAGTGTGCATGATAAATAACATAGAATAATTGCAAAAGATATCAACCATATAATAACTCAAAACAGATACACAAGATTTGGAATCAAAATTCTCTTTATTATTCTTCATCCTTGGTTATAGGCTTAACTTCGCCCTACGCACTCAACTGCAGGGGTCCGCGCACTTAGCTACAGAGCCTCTTCCTACTACTACAACCCAAAGCACTTAGACCTTTACTCTATGCTCGCTATCTTCTAAACTCCATTTGGTTTTATATCTATCTCTCATTATCTTTAAAACTTAGAGCCTCACTCTATTTATACAATCCCATGGTCCGTGGACCATGGGTAGGCCGACACTACATTCAAAACTTAGGGCAGACAACCCTATGACTCTAGCATACAATTTGTGCTCCACACCTACAATTTACGGAGTCTTTACAACAATAATACTCAAAACTTGGGCTTTGAGCCCCAAAACATGTTGTGGGAAAATTCCATGCCCTACAAGCCCCCAACACAAACATTGTGACTCGTCCTTGAGTCACTTTGCCGGCGTGGAAATCTTGGCGTTGAATCCCTCTAGCTAGTCCCGAATGGCCTGAATGTTGGCAGTACACTGAGTTGTTTGCTGCTAAACCTACTCCATTATGTCTTCTGAGCCCTCTGTGTTCGGTGTGTTGCACTGCATCTGTGCATGCATCCCTTGAATATGAGTGAGCTTTCCTTCAATATATGCTGTGATTATGAAGGCTTTGTCAATCCATGGTAGATGTGCGCTTTGAGAATGACTTCCTTATGTCACACCTTGTCCGCCTGCTCTTTTAATGCCTTTGCTTTCTACATACTTGCAAGCCACTGAGTAAGGACTGCTATCTGCACTATCCCTCTAATGTTGTCATATTGTTGCTAGATTTCACGTGCCTCTATCTCTAGACACTAGATGTTGGGGGTCCTCTTGCAACGTTGTGAGGACCTCAAGCGCCTGCTCCAACATGTTGGTATAGTTGTGCACTGCACCTCCAATCTCTTCCATCCGTGCTACAATAGCACTGGCGCATTGTTTTTTGACCTCTGGGGGAGTGGAAGGCTGCACCTTCAACCGAAGCTCAGCAATCTAGAGGTTCAGCTCCAGCTTCACCTTTGGTATCTCTTCTCTGGCATCGCATAATCCACTTGCTAAACTATGAATCCACACTTCTACCGGTAGATATTCCGTGATAGCTAGCTTTGGGACGCGTCGGCAAGCGTCATCTACTGTCTGCACCAACTATTTGTTCTGTGACACCAAATCATCATGTTGCAAGCTAAGTTATTCTATATTAATCTTCTGCTCGCTCAGAACCTAGATCATGTGGCTCTCCCTGGCCCGTAGCTCTACTGTTATTCCATCCTGTAGTTGATAGAGCGTTTCCCAGGGAAGGGCAGCTAGATTAAGGCCAAGGCCTTTCATCATGCTAACCGTCATTCGGTCCATCGCATTAGCTGATACCAACGCTTCTTCTAGCAACACTATTGTGTTGGCCATCCTTACACACAGCATCTGTTCTGTCATTGAAATGCCCCCTACAACGTGGGTAGACAGGATACCTTCCTGAGGGGGCCACACCTTTAACTCCTGTAGCTGCATCCTGAGGGCCCCCGACACATTCTGTTGCTCTGTTATAAAGTCTTGGAGAGCTTCACTATTGACATCATGAATCATATTGTTGATGTCATGGAGGTCACCTTCAGTTAAGGTGATCGAGTCGATGGCCAACTTCGAGGCCTTGACCTTTTTTCTTGGACCCAATCTTTCTGTGATGCGCAGCCATTTGAGTTGGGTTGAGGTGGTTCCTGGGTTCACGCTCTCTTCTGTAAGGTTCGTGTCCTCTACCTCCTGTCCTGCAGACACTCCTTGGCCCTCCTTTGCCTACACTGTTTCGGCCTCTGTTGTCTGCGCTACTACTACTGCTTCAGCTACCCTCTTCTACTCTGCGGCTGCCTATGTTGATTCATAGGCTTCCCTGAGCTCAACTACCGCTTTTTCGTTGCGCCTTTTCTCGGCTTGTTGGGTGACGCGCAATTTGGCATCATCCTTCCTTTTCTAAGCTGCTGTCTTTTCCAACTCCGCAAAATCTAGGGCGTGCCACTCGGGAGGCCATGTCTCTAATATCGTAAAGATCACATCGTCAATGGCTATGAATGGGAGCTTTGTCCACTGTTGTGCCAGATATTTTTGCACTTTGATGTAGATATTGTGCATGTTTGTGTTGAAGTCTGCAAAACTCTACAGATTATTGTGCACCATGGGGGACAGGCACAACCTCCTATTAATCCACATTTGGATGGTCGCCTCCATGAGCACCCATAAAATCTTGGTATCGTGAATCTGTTTCATGTCCTTGGTGGCCTAGAGCGAAGCATACTTCGTGGCCTCTGGTAAGTCTCAGTCAATGCTCGGGAATTGGCTATCCTTTGGTAGTTATCCTACTACCAACAAGATGGATAAGAGAAACCACATGTAGTGGAAGGTCTTACCCTATTCCTAGGCCTCCTAGTAATTGAGCAAAAACTCTTTGCAGAGGAACTCAACCCAGTTGAACTTGACCCCTTCCTCACATTGTTTGGCCAGTGCAACTACTAGCACTGGTACTTCATCGTCGTAAAATTTTCTCATTACTTTACTGGCAAGGAGTTGGGTGGCTACGTGCACCCCTTTATCCTTGATACTGGTGATAGCGTAACCCCTCTTTTTCTTCTCGAGCTTATATTTTTTCTTCATGGTCTCTACGAGAGCCAAGTCACTGCGTGTCCCTGCTATCATTGTAGGGTCCTTTCCCTTTCAGGGAAGCCGAGAAATTCAGTGGATGAGATCTACTGTGATGGGAATAGGCTTCTCCAGCCATAAGTACTCATCATGCACTAGGAAAAGCAACTGCCTGATGATGAAAGTGGTGATGGCCGCGCAGTGGAAATGCGATATCCGTAGCAGATGAAGCAACCCAACCTTTTCCACACCACGTAGCCATTTTCGCGGCACTAACATTATCATAGCCCCTCCATATTCTGTTTCATTAGGTTCTTCATTTCTAAGTGTGGGAACTTCTTGCTGTCTGCAAGGTCCCAGTCTTCAAATTTCAGGGCGGGCACACATCTTAGAAGTGGAACCTCAAAGCTAATTTCATCATGGAGGAGTGGGGTTTGGAGTGCACTCTTCATTGCATCCAGATCCTTTGGTACTTTGGTTTTCCCTTTTCACAAAGGGACATACTCGGGCAATTTCACTGCGGGGCACATTGGTTGGATGTCTTAATCCACATCTTCTTCTTCCTCTTCATCTGTTTCAATGGTAACTGCCTTTCATTTTTCTTCCAAGGATAACTTACTGTTTCGCGGATTACTAAGGGACATACATACTGGTCCCATTGCCTACTTATCTTTCTTCGATCTCGGTTTTCGGGGTGATTTGGGGATTTCTATCGCGATCCCAACACCTTTTGGAACATCCTGTACCATGAGGTCTGTACGGCCTCTCCGGCAGTTCCTTCCTCAATTCCCAACCCATCCTTAGTGGCTGTCATCCTTTCTTCACAATAATTTGTCTCTTGTGAACTTAGGGGCTCTATTATAGCTCGACTCTCAACACTTTGTGCTCTGCTCAACTGCTCAATGCTCAGATGACCAAGTGTTGTTCGCTGGCTAGCCTTTTGAATTCAAATTCGATTGTTCCTCCCAATTTCAGGCCATCAATGCTTTCTTGGTGGCAGATTTTCTTAAATCTTTCCCATAACCTTTATCTTAAATGCCCACCCCCAACTCCATTTGGCCTCAAATCAGACATCATGTCATGAACAGTGACACCAACGGTCACTTCCTAGCCCATCCGCGCGACAGCGCATCGCTCCATGCATGGGTGTGAACCTTGTGACAGGTTGTTCCTACACGCACTTGTCAGAGCGTGCAGCTTCCAAGCATGGTAGTTTATAGTCTTGCGCTCCATTTTAGCTGCCTGGAGTGCTAAGGCTATTCTTCCTATGGCTAGTTAGGTGGTTGCACCACTTGTGCGAGGCTCCATCTCGCCCTCTATTATAGTCCACAGAAAATCATCATCTGTCATCGTGGTGATCGGTGCTGCGTGCTCTACTGTTTGTACGTGCTCCTCTGGTTACTGCTTTTGGTGATATATAGTCCTAGCCATGACAATAGGCTAATTAATTCTTGGTGATAGTCTTCTAAGTCATTAGTATGATCACCCGCAGCTTGCCTTGCCATCCTTGGTTTATCGACGAGACATGCTCCCTTGATCTCGTTTTCCAACCTTTTGACCTCTGTGTCCATCAAAATGCTTTTCTTTCTTAGTCGTGCCCAGTCCTTTTCAAGTTCGTGAAGTCTAAGGTTCCCTTGCCAAATGGCTTCCTGAAGTCTTATGTGTTCTGCTTCGCGTAGCTGTGTGATTTCCTCATCCTTGGTTTCGTGCCCCGTCACACCTATGGGTGCTATTTCGTGTGGATTCATCTTCACATGCTCCTCAGAGATTACAGTCCTTACGTCAATCCTCCTCCTTGGAATTTTTTTTTGCAGTCAGGGTTTTTCATACAGTCCCATAGGCCCATCGAACCACTAGTACGCATAGGTCCCAGTCAGTGCATCTCACTTGGTGAACCCTGGTCAACACTTAACACACCTTGTCAAATGCTTCTTCATGGATAATCCTTGGCATGCTTCACCTTTCCTACTGCTGTGTTTTGTTCTGATTCTCTATTCTAGGAGTGGTGTGCACTTATGTGGGTTGTATGTCATATACTATACCCATCGGGAAAGGTGGGCACACAAGTTGTTTTTCCCCTTATGACCGGCTCTCATCCTTAGCTGGCATTTTCCAAATCATAGGTGCATCATCCTCTTGCATTCTCACTAGTCCTCAAAACTTTCCTGATGTGTACTCCACCACCTTATGGGCGTCGCACATAGTGCCTAGTTCAAAGCATCGAACCACTGCTATTCTAGCACTGTGCTTTCAAATTTGTCCAAGAATTCATCCACCATAGTCAACCCATCACACATAGGCAAATCCATTACATCTGTGGTCATGGAGCGCAGTGATCTAACCATCATGTTGCAATTAAGCGTGGTTACTTCATGCAGTCAATTCTGCCATTGCTCTATTTCTTCGTTCGAATCTGAAGTGCAGGAGCTTTCGTACTCCCACGAAATCCTACCATCTGATGCTGGATTGACCCAATGTTGTTCTCACGTAGTTATCTTGTAGATACAATCGAGATCATCATCACTATCATCGTCGCACACCGGTTGAGTGTATCGTGCTCCTTTGGCCGAATCTAGCTGTACTACTACGCGTAGTGACTTTTTCTCAAAAATCATTTTGCGCTTCTTCATAATTATGGCTCTATTAATATCAGTGGCCTAGTCTATTCCTAGTAGCGCGGGATAGGAATTGTTTTCATCGACAATCTCTATCACTTCAAAATCTGCCAACATGCGTGCACCTTCAATATCCACCATTACCCCTTGCAATCTCCCCATGGGGAGGATCTTCTGCTGGTTCACCATTCACAATTGAATAGGAGACCATTGTAGTGAGGGTCTGCCCATGTGTTCCCATGTTTGTTTCAGTAGTACATTCGTGTCTGATCCAAGATCCAGGATTACCTAATCCATTTCATACTCGCCGATTTGTGCAGTCAACCTCATTTCCCTCCCTTCTCGTAATGCATGTTTTCCCAGTTTCCAGACCACACGCAGTTCTCCTGACCCCGTGCACTTAGTGATAAGTTCTTGTAGTCATTTTAATTCCTTGCTATCGCACAACAGTTTCATGCATGTCTCCAGAAAGATAGTCATCATTGAAGGATCCATCCCTAGTTCTAGTTAATACTCACTACCTGAAGTGGAGGCCTCTGTGAAGCTCTTCTTAGCTTCCATGAATGTCTCATTTCCGCATCCTAAATCAAAATCAGGTTCCTTTGTAGGAGCCTTGCAAACCTACACACTTTCTTCTGTCTGCTTACCTTTATTACTGCTAGTGTGATACCGCTTCTGAGCACTATTTTTACATTTGAGTCTTCTTCGCGTGGCTCAGATCTCATCATTTGAAAATTCTGAGTCAGAGGAGGCTGGAGTAAACCCTTTTTGCGTAGCTTCACTATCAATGTAGGGCAGTCTTCTACCTCATAATCAGATTGAGTACAGTACAAACATGATGTCCTCATCAGATTTGTACAATCACGAGCATAGTGTCTTGGCCCTCCACAATTGTAACAAATTAGTTGTCCGCGAGCCCTTCTTGGTCCCATTCCTTCTCGACCTTGTTTGCGCCCCTGAAATCCAATGTGCGCCATTCCTGCATTTGGGTCGAGGTCTCGCGTTCTGGTCTGTACCCTGTAGGTAGGAGTCTGATCCATCATTAGTTCGTAGCTTCTGCAGGTTTGTTCATCATGACCTATCGACCTGCAAAAATTACAAAACAATTGCTGGGATGTCTGTGTATACTTCTGTAATAGATGACAATTATCCATAGTGTGTTTTCCTCCTATCTGATAGATCGCACACCATAATGCAGGTGCCGCACTTGGTCTTGCTTGTGCCTCAGGTCTTAACAACATTGGCCCTCCTCCCGCCAAGTAATTCGCGAAAACTAGGTAGTGGTCCTTGTCATGCCCCTAGCCTTTACATTTTATGCACCATACCTCCTTGCACGCCTCTGGCCAAGGTGCCCTATCCTATTTCAAACTCTGCATTTCCAGACACAGGTTTTGCAGTTGTGTGTGGATTTGTTGGACTCCCAATCTAGGATCTTGTATAGGGGTCTCAAGCAATCTCATTGCCATCTCCAAGGCTTCGGCCTAGGTCGAAAGCTTTTGTTGTGATAGTGTTGACCTAAAATGCAGTGTTAATGATGGTACAAACCATGCACGGTGATTTCCATCCATCAGAGTCATGTTGGCTTTGCGAATCATACCCTTCAGCCTTTGGTCCAGATCCTAGGGGGTCTCGCCCGGGAGCATTGCGATATCCTTAAACCTGATAATTGATTATGTCTCTGACTTTGGCTTGCTAAATTCCCTGTTTAGTGCGGCCTGGATTTCTATGATTCCTACGTTTGGATGGTCATTAGAATGCTTAATATACCATGTTAATGCACAATCCTGTAATGTGCTTACTAGTGTAGCCTTATTTATGTTGTCGTCCATGACTCCTTGTGCTTCCCATACCACCCTTACCATGAACTAGATGATGAGCCCCATAAATGGGTAATTATATGGGCTCATTTTACCTCTTAACATAGTCAAATCAACCATTCTCTTAGCTTATTATATGTTTTTTGATTATATTTATGCTTATGGAGTGAGTTGAGTTAGTTATGATGCCATGTGGTCTAATATGTATTTAATGCAACTTATTGTTGAATTTTGAAGACAAAGTCAAAGATTCAGTGGAAAAATGGTAGCAATAACTCAAAGTGAACAAATGAGAGGACTTATAGGAGGGAATCCCCCTCATTTATTACTCCCCACTTCGAATTCCCATTCATTCAGCTCAGAGTACAAACAACCAAATCAATGCAATAGGAGGTAGCCGAGCAAGTGGAGGATAACTGATGATTATCTCGAGTTTTGGGAGCCAAGCCCCCCTAAGTTTAAGGAAGCTATTGGTAGCTTTAGTTGTATAAGTAGAGAGGCTTAGGGCCTCACTAGGGTCGGATTTTTGTTGGCTTTTTGCTTATGTAAACTCTGCTCAACTTTGAGCTTATTTTGTGACAGTTTCATATAATCTTGTTATTGTTTCAATAATAAACATGGAATAATTTTTGAGCTAGCACTGAGTTACCTCAAAGGGCCGAAGCTCTTGGGTTAGGGCCCAATCCAAGTAGCCAAGCTCCTCTTTATTTGTATTTATATGCTTTGTTTCAGTTTGTAAATTAGTTGTTGTTTGATGTATCTCTTTCATGGTTAAGAATAGGTTTCTTTTGATGATTTAGGAGTTTGCTTCCATTTGTGCTTTCTATAGTAGGTTAAGTAGTGATAAAAAGAAGATTCAAAAGGCTATAAATAGTGCCTTGGCCTCTCTTCCTCTCTTTGGGACCATGAATTGAGGCAAAGACCCTCTTGTTGCCCCAAAAACATAGATTTTCCTCATTCATAGGACTTCTAGTGTTTGCAGTTTGTTAGGAGGTTAATGCTTTGATTTAGATATTTTCCACCAAGCTCAATTCTTTATTTGAATTAAGTCTTCTTCCATGCTTTCCTTCTTGTATCATTTCTCAACATTTGCTTTCATAGATCATAGTTTAGACTAGCTTGATGCAAAATTCTGTTTTTCTAGATGCACTCATTTCATTGCTTGTTTGATCTTATTGGTTGACTGTCAGTTATTTTGCAGTGGATCTATTCTCACAACAGGACATCCTATCAGCCATCACATCCTCTCTTTGATCCATGCCCTACAGGTTTCCCAAAGCTCACCTCAAATCTGCCTTAGTTTTCTGCATTTTTCCATAGAACTACTTCCTCTCTCTTTGAGCAAAGCCAATCATCTTTCTCTCTCCTGGTGATTCTTGATAGACCCTAGGCACCTTAACACAACATTCCAACCTTCATCCACCTTTTCCACCCACTCTCATACCCTCAAAACAATGAAAACCTCTCTCGGCCTCCTCCTGTACACCTCCTGTAGATCCCCCGTGTCCTCTTGTAGATTTTCTTGTAGGATTTCTTTTGAAGGTCTAGTGTGAGAAAAGCCTCCAGGAGACCACTTGAGACCTCCTAGGACCCATACACCATCCTACATTCTCTCATGTCCCAAAGTCGCCCTTCAACCCCACTTATTCTCTTCCACCTTCACACACGATAAAATACATGCATGTAAAATTCACATAAAATTACATAAAAATCCAAAAAGATGTTTTTTTATCATTTACTTCTAGGAATAGCTTGAGTAGATGTTGTTTACTTCCTTGAGTAGGTAATCACATTCATTTCATGGTTTTCATAGTGCTTTTTGAAAAAGGAGGATTAGTTGGTTAATTGGGGTTTAGTAGGTTTGCTTTGCATTTCAGTCTTTCTCCTTTTTGCAGTTAGAGTAGCCTCTGTAGAGTAATCTCTCTTTCATCACATGTAGAGCTTCTTCTAGAATCCATAGAAGTTGGCTTCAGCTCCTAGTGATCTTGCGCCGACTAACCAAGTGACAACTTGCAATAAGAACTAGTACTTCTGCATACAACACCGTCGCTTCCAATTTTGTTACGAACTACCAGGTTGATATGAGTAAAGCTACCGGGTTGATAACGGTAAAGTAGGTAGCCCGAGAGTTGCAACATTATTGTTGCAATACATCCCTCCTGAGCTGATGGCTAAAAATAGAAATGCAAGGGGAAATGGAGAGAGAATAGAGGGAACCTTTCCCATTTGGGAGACCAATGGGGACACCAAAATGAAGAATATAAGTCCTTCAGCCCTACCTCACTTGCATGGCTTGAATACAGAAGATCTTGACACCTTCTTGTTTGAGTTTCCTGTCATTTGTTGAACCTATAACTATGCAGAAGACGAGCAAAAGTTGAAACTATTCCCTTCTACTCTCTAGGATGCAGCATTGCGTTGGTTCATGGGGTTGCCTAGCAATAACATCACAACTCTGGCTCAGATGCAACAGGCCTTTAATGATAAGTATCGAGACTATTGTAGGTCAAAAGATACCAAAGAAGAAATCTTCCGAATGACCATGGGAAGTGATGAATCCTTGGAAGATTATGAAGAGAGGTTCCAACTCACTTACAAAAGGGCTAGGTGTACACTTGACCGTGAATCTTTGAAGTTGTTCCTGCTTAGGGGAATTCCAGAAGACCTTCTAGACACCTCCATCTACTGGCTGGGGGAGACATCTACCAACTATCTTATGAGGACATAAATACTATTTTTAGAAACCATTCTAAAGCAGCCAGAAAGAAAGGTAGGGGGGAGTCAACCCATAGCTAGTGCCTCTTCTTCCAATTCATCCATTAAAGGTGAAATTGGAAACATGCTGGAAGACTTCAAGAGGGAGATGCTGCAGATTTTTTCCATGCAAATGAATACCTTACATATCAAAAGAAAACAAGAGGAAGCAAAGAGGGCTTTGGCCATTTTTTCCCTAGATGCACCAAGAGGCATCCTAGGAATGAATTCCCATTGAACTCTATAGAGGTTTGTTCAATTTGTGAAGAAAATAATTCTACAGATAAGTACCCTTCCTTACCCAGACTTAAAGCTGTATATCAAGGGGCTGAGGGAGTCACTGAACAACTCTACTACATAAACCAAAGAAGGCTGCCTGGACCTAGACCATACTAGCAGGGGATGCAAGGGACATCTCAGGCATACTACAACCCCAACCAAGTGCCCTCCATACCTTCTTGGGGCCCCCCTCTCATTCCTTCCTGGTCCACGCCTCCTCCTTGGTCCTTCACATCTCAATATCATGCCCAATTAGCCACCCATTAATTTCAATCCTATGCTCAGGCACAACCTCAGTGCAATGCATCTCATCAGGGGTGGAGGCTGTAATACAACTCTCTTTCTGCTCTTCTGTCTCCACCACCTGCCCAACGAAAACCCCATCCACATCCATCTCAAATGCACACTCCCACTCAACTACCTGTACCACCATTTCCAAACCCACACATTGAAGTATCTCAACCCATTTACAATGCTGAGGTACAACACTTCCAAACAACTCCTCTTGAGCTCAATGGTATTCACCATAGCTCAGGAAGAGTATTGCAAAAAAGAGATTATATTGATATCATTGAAGGACCATCTCCAGAAGAAGAAGATTCAAAAGAGAAGATCAAAGAACCATGGGCTACACTTGATGAAGAGAAGACATCAAAATCAGAGATCGAGGGAGCTCCCTCATGGTTACCATCAAATCCTCCATGTATTCAAGAGAAAAAGCAGCAAAAAGAGGAAGATGTGAAGGTCATGGTAGAAGAGGACATGAAGAATGATCCAGATTAGAAAAAGGACCAAGGACATCACAATTATATTGAAATATGGTTCCATAAAGTCACTAAGTTACAACATCACTCTCTCCCTTAACTATGCTTGATCTGTTCAAAGTCAAATCACTTGGTCTCTAAAATCCAGGTACATGTCAAAGCATCCATTTCAAGCCTCCATAGCATTCTATCTATCATCTTGATGTGAACATGGCTCCATTGGAAGTATTTTTATACTTGAAAGTGATTTTGTTTTTAAGGTAGGGTAGGGTAGGAGAAAAAAAATGAAAAAAAAAAAGAAAAAAATAATAAGGACTCAAGTGAAAACCTCCGTGAGGTGCTTCAATCCCATCATTGCGTTGAAAACCTCTTCTGAGGTGGCCCAATGATGACAAAAAAAAGAGAAAAATAATATCCTTGGGTGAAATCCTCCCTTGGAGGCACCCAAGGTAGGCACTTAGGGTGAAAACCTCTCTGAGGCACCCTAACTGTTTAAAAAAACAAAAACAGAAACAAAAAAGAAAAAAGAAAAAAGAGAAGAAAGGAGAATTTTTTGTTGCATTACAGGTTTGTAGGATGACTACAAGGAGTAGAAGAAGGTGCCAAGGGGAACTTTTCATTCATAACATCACCCATTTCATCTTCTCCACGCTTTTCTCCATCATTTTTGGCATTTATTTCACCCCATTGTGCTTCTTTTTCAGAAACTGTGTGTTCTACAGGAGGCTCTGTGTTTTGTACAGGAGGCTCTTGTAGGAATTACAGAGAGCCATAAATGAATATAAGAAGTAGTTTGAGGGGCAGGAAAGCTTCAGGAAGAACATATAAACCCTCATACAGTCTTAAATCCTCCTTGCCATCCATTCCACACCTACATCACACCCCAATCGTCATTTTTTCTTCATGTCCCAGAAAAACATAGAAAACATAGTTTTTAGTAAAGAGAAAAAAACAAAAATAAGAGAGGAAGCAGCATCTTAAATCTCACCTGAAGCTTACCTATTACCTCTCCATCTCCATTTGCATCTCTCGCATCATCCTCACAGCTCCCAGCACAAAAAGAAGTTGAAGATTCAAGGGGAGAAGTAGTTACAGGAGCTCTTGTAGGAATTTTTGTAGCAATTGATCCCGTTCAAATCTAGCCACAACAACAAAAGAAGTGTAACCATGAGGATTGAAGGAGACATCTGAAGCTCAGATCCAGCCAAAGGATACCTGCACAAGACAAATAGCCACACATCAGCAAGCAGACAACATGCATAAAAGGAAATACAGGCATGCAGCAATAGAAAGAGCCAAAATACCTCACAACACATGCATTTGAATCAAAAGTAAGTGATTAACCCGCTCCTCTATTTGCATTTGTGTAATTGAAAGATATGCATGAGAAACGAGATGGTTGAGTTCGAATGAGGAAAAGGTGGCTAGTTAACTTGGCCACCTTCATCTAGTTGACTGCACTCATCCAAATATGTTGTTACTGCCTAGATTGATCTCAAGCTGAAGGAAGGCGGGTCTAGGGTAACATCGAACCACGCTTAACTTGGTAGCTAGCCCTACCAGGTCGGGAGAGGGCTCTCACCTTGTCAATATCAATTAGAATATGGCATCTAGGGCTTGAGATGACTGAAATGAAATGCTGATTTTAGGCTAGGTATATTAGGTTAGAGGATTTGGATTGATTTTGATAGTTGGTTGCTGGATCAAATGAAGAAGGAAGCTTTGGGTCCAGGAAATCAACTCAGATTTGCAGGATGTTTTATGGGGCGGGGTAAGTAGGTGTTTTGGCACTTTGAACTGAGTGTGATGGTAAGTCTAATACAAGTGAGGAGTTGGGGAGGGCATCAAAATTTCATGAGTCCTCCTCAAACAGTAGAAAACATTAAAAACTAAATGTATCCTCAAGGCAGAGCACTGAATATCAATGAATCCCACCTATTTATCTTGATTCATTTAGTTATAAAGAAATAAGTAGATGCTGACACATATACACATAAGAGAAAATAAATAAAAAAGGAAGAAACAATGCCAAGACATATTACCACAAGAATCCCACAAAATGCTGCAAAACCCTGGTTCCGTTCCTTGCCATACTGCATAAGTGATTTACAATGAAGCTCAAAGCATCCACAAGAGTCCAACCTTTACAAATGAATCAAAACGTATATGATATAGGAAAGGAAACTACTCAAGCTAGCTATTAGGGTCGAATCCTTGAGAAAAGGGGGTGGTTTCAACCATATCTAAACTAAGAACATGAATATAGGCAGTGGAACAGCTTGCCTCTAAAACCAAGGAAACCAATTCATTCAGTTCAAAACCACCTTCGAATTGATGTATCTACCCTGTAAGGTAATTTTGCAATTAAATTTACATAGCATAGCCATTTACAATCATAAATTCATCCAAGACGAGAGGAAAAGTCAACCTGTAGAAAAACTAGGCGAAATTTGGATTTTTTAATAAAACTCGTAAAATTCATCCTATGTGCAGCGCCTTTTCTAGGCCAATTTTGGAAGGCTTCCCGGAGTCCAAATTACGTGCAGGATAGCTTGTTGGAAATATAGATGAGTCTACTTTCTGGAACAACTTGAATTTCTTAATTTGGAGTCCATGTTCCCCTCCAAAAATTGATTATCCCAAGACTACTTCCTATGTGCAAAAAAGTGGCAAAGAGGGCAATTTTTGGGTGTTTTTTGCCCTTTTGGAGACCTAGAACTTGTCCAAAATTCTCAGCCATTTTTGAGCTTCCATATTTTTCCATGCTGATTCCAAAAATATAAACTTTTTTGTAAGAAAATGTCCGCAACAAAAGCGCAGTGCCGGTGGCGCAGCACACCTATTGAAAAAGTCTGTGTTGAAACTTTCTATGTGCAATGCCACTTTCAGACCGAGTTTTGGAGGCCTTCCTGGTGTCCAAATTGGGTGTAGGATAGCATTTTTGAAGTATTATCGAGTCTACTTTCCAAAAAAGTTTTAATTTTCCAATTTGGAGGTCATTTTCCCTGTCAAAAGTCCAATCTCCCAAGACTGGTCAAAATGTACAGAATGAGGTTGCCTAAGTGCAGTGTGCTATTGCAATCAACTTTTGAAGGTCTTCCTCAACTCCAAATTGAGCTCATGATATCTCTTTGGAAATATATTTGTGTATATTTATCATTTAACTCATCAAGAAAGTCATTTTGCCAATCAAGCTAGGATAAATCTTGATTTTCCTAAGGTCACTTCAGAGGTGCAGCAACTCTTCTGAGGAAACTATATTTTTGACATGTCTCTAAAACCATGACACCTATGTAAAAAGTGAAGGAGGGTTTTATTCCTTGGTATATTATGGAAAAAAAAAATCTCTCACTTTTTCCAAATTAACTTTTTCTTGCTCAGAAACATCATTTGAGTAAAACCTATCCCGATGTGTGGAACAGGGGATTTGTCAAAATGAAGTGAAATGAAGGGGATAGGGGCTTCTAAATTCTTGAGAAAGTTTTGGGAAGTAGGGAGGGATGTTAAGAAGCAGAGGAAATTGGAATTTCAAATTTTGAGTGAGCGAAATGGGTTCAAAAGAGAGAAACACAAGCCTAGCCTAGAAAATTGTCAAACTGCCAGAAACTAGGGTTTGTGGGAAAATGAGGAATTTGAGGGATATCAATGATGGGAAGTGTTTAACAAGGTACGTTAAGGATAGGGGAAGGTGTATGAACATCAGGATACAATGTTTTTTGATGATTTGACCATCCAAGAGAAATTACCTTCAAAACCTTAGGAGAGGGAAATGAGCCTTACCCAAGTAAAATTGAAGCACGAACAAGGTATAAAATGACCCATTGGAACCTGAAATGATGATGAAAACTCCTTGAATGATGGTACACTCAGCTGAATCGTGACATGGACCAACACTTGGAAAACTTTGGAAGGAGTGAAAACAAACCCTAGACCTAATACCTAGTGACCAAAGTTTACTTGAAAACTCACTGAAATGACAAAATTTGACTTTGACACTCTGAGACCACTTTGTAAGAGCATATTTGATCACTAGAGGAAGGCTTAAAATACTGAAACTAACATTGGCTCCAATGGGGATGGTAGCTCCTTGGAGGTGCCAAGAATCGCAGATCTCCAGGAGAGAAGACTAGTGCCTTATCCATTGGGCAATATGGAATCAATATCTTGGCAACAAAAACATCAAAAATCAAGACTCAAGACTCAAGACTCATAACTGAAATGAAACTGAAACAATACTAAAATGCAACTGACAAATTGGAAAATATGCTCAAAATGGACCTTATTCAATAAAACCTACTCTAGTTGTTCCATTCATCATCTGATCAAGTGAAGTGAAATAACCAATGCAACCAAGTAAGCATTCTGGTTGTTGTTTGCATTCTCCACAAGTGATTGCTTATGAATAACAAGAGAGAACTACTGAAAGGCAACTCCCATGAAAACTTGTAAGCAGATCCATTGAATGATATGGATTCTCTATCTGACTCCAAAAACGCTGCATAAGGATCTTGAAATTCATGTGCACTGGGACTTAGCTCATCCAATGGATTACTTTTATTCTCCTCGTACCATGAATGCAAACTTTCATCTGAGCTTTGTGACGAGACTCCTACTGAAAATGACAAAGAAACTGGCTGCCAGATGAAGTTTGTATCGATACTTTTTTCAAGCTGACAGTTAGCCAATGGAGAAGGACTTTGACTGCAGAAATCATCCAACACATTAGCTATTGGATCGTGAAAAACTTGAAAAGACTGCTGCAACCCATTTTCTATTTGTTCCGATGAGATTACATGATTTCCTATAGGTTTCTCATTTGAAGATATACTATGCAATTTTCCCTTCAAAAATTGAAATGATTCAAAACAAAATGGTACAGAATCATCTTGCATCATTTGATCATATGGTCTAGCTTCCAAGTCTTCATTTGCAACTTGACAATCAATGGCATTCAGAGGCTGCAACTCTGGATATGAGAAGTCTTGAACAAGGATTTCATTGTCCTCAAGATGGTCTAAATCAAAACTTATCAACGATTGACTTCTGATTGCATGAAAGTTGTCTCTAATGAACTAAAATGAAGCAAAACAAAAAGGCGAAGATCCTTCACTTACTTCAAAATTTGCTACACTTTCCTCCTCACTTTCATAGCTGATATGTAACGGTTGATCATTATATTCAAGCTGCTGAAAGTGAACTTCATCCTTCCACAAAATAGCTGTTGATTTGTCTGCAATACTAGATTCTGTTTGGATAACATAATCATCATCATATTGATCAAACTAGGGAAAATCATTAGTATAAAACACATCATCAAGCATACATGTCATATCAACAGATCTCTCTTCTACAAGATGATCTATAAAACAATCATTATTAGGGCTATGACAACTAGGATAAGAAACAAAATGTTTTGGATCAGCAACTCGTACTTTTTCAATCAGTGAGCCATGATCTTGAACATCATACTCATTCATTGTGGTGATTTTTTTCATCATGTCTTCTACTTCAATTATCAAAATTTCGAACTTTACCTCTAACTATGTTGATTCCTATGGATCTATGTTCTTCCTCTCTTATTTATTGAACTTTGCCCTTCTGATCAGCAAATTAACCTCTACATCTACTACATTGTTTTGCATCTCTTCAAGTGTTGCAAGATTCCTATCCCTCAGCTGAAACTCCATTTCCAGATCAAATGCACCCAGGTAGTGCAAGAGAGCGGATCTAGGAGGAGGTCTTATATAAACTAGCATCGAAAAATAGACTTGGTTAAATCTGGCAGAAAATTATTGTACTGTCTCCCCTGGTTGTCTTCTTAGCTGGTTATACTCTTCTAGAATCAAGAAAGGGTTTTGTCTGACCACCCACTTGTTGAGGAAAACTTTGACGAACTGCTGGAAATCTGAGATGCTCACATCAGGCAGGGTTTTGAACCAACTATTGATTTTTCCTTGCAAAGAAAGAGCAAGAATCCTAATACTAACATCTTCTTCATCAACTTCAAAAAGATCAAGAAAAGACTCAAAATTCAATACATGTCTGTCAACAGTGATGTTGTTATAGTCATCGTCAAATCTTGGTAGATATAGGTCATGGTTTTTAGAGAAAGCATGGGATATAGGAGGTAAAATCAGGGGCTTATATCGATCTGGAATTTTACAAGGTATGGGAATATGTACAGAAGGTGTAGAATCAGTCTTGGTCTATTGAGGCTCATCATTTTGAATATGGTCATCACAAGCTTTAGAAAAAGGGTCTTGATCAAGCTCAAAAGCATGCAAATCTTTGGTATTCACAATATTCACAGGGAAGGAATCAAATGCAGGTCTTGGATCTTTTCTCAAACACAGTATACTTCATAAAGCCTTCTTGACATTCTTAGGAAATGAGAAGAAATAATTTATAACAAAGAACATAATGTCTTGGATGAAATTCCAATTTGAATACTTGATATTTCCATATTGTCCTCCCATGTTTTTGTTGGTCAGGTTCATCCTCTAGTGGAGTCCTTAGATCTGACCTTGAAACTGATTTGGAGTCACCAGGTGAATGATTTTAGCCTTGCTGTGTCTGATCGTTGTTCACCATCAACAATCATATCTAAACTTGATTACATTTTGCTGAGTAACATAAACTAAGTTCCCCAGTATGGTTGCCACTATGTTAGTGCCTAGATTGACCTCAGGCCGAAGGAAGGTAGGTCTAGGGTAACATCAAATCATGCTTAACCTGGTAGCTAGCCCTACGAGGTCAGTAGAGGGCTCTCTCCTTGTCAATCTCAATTAGAATATGGAAACTAGGGCTTGAGATAATTGAAATGAAATGTTGATTCTAGGCTAGGTATATTAGGTCAGAGGATTTTGGTTGATTTTGATAGTTGATTGCTAGATCAAATGAAGAAGGCAGCTTTGGGTCTGGGAAATCAAATCAGATTTGTAGGATTTTCTGTGGGGCGAGGTAGGTAGGTGTTTTGGCACTTTGAATTGAGTGTGATGGTAAGTCTAAGACCAGTGAGAAGTTGGGGAGGGCATGCAAAGTTCATGAGTCCTCCTCAAACAACAGAAAACATTAAAAACTAAATGTATCCTCAAGGCAGAGCACTGAATATCAATGGATTCCACCTTTTTATCTTGATTCATTTAGTTATGAAGAAATAAATAGATGCTGGCACATATACACATAAGAGAAACTAAATAACAAAGGAAGAAATAATGCCAAGACACATTACCACAAGAATCCCACAAAACGCTGCAAAACCCTGGTTCATTTCCTTGCCAAACTGCAGAAGTGATTTACAATGAAGCTCAAAGCATCCACAAGAGTCCAACCTTTACAAATTAATCAAAAAGTACATGATATAGGCAAGGAAACTACTCAAGCTAGCTATAAGGGTTGAATCCATGAGAAAAGGGGGTGGTTTCAACCATATCTAAACTAAGAACAATAATATAGGCAGTGGAACAACTTGCCTCTAAAACCAAGGAAACCAATTCATTGAGTTGAAAACCACCTTTGACTTGATGAATCTACACTCTAAGGTAATTTTGCAATTGCATTTACATAGTATAACATCATTTACAATCATAAATTCATCCAAGATGAGAGGAAAAGTCAACTTGTAGAAAAACTAGGTGAAATTTGGATTTTTGAACAAAATTGGCAAAATTCATCCTATGCGCAGTGCCACTGATCCTATGTGCAGTGATTTTTCTAGGCCAATTTTGGAAGGCTTCTCGGAGTCCAAACTAGGTGTAGGATAGCTCATTGGAAATCTTGATGAGTCTAATTTCTGGAACAACTTGAATTTCTGAATTTGGAGTCCATTTTCCCCTCCAACAATTGATTCTCCCAAGACTACTTCCTGTGTGGTAAAAAAGTGGCAGAGAGGGCAATTTTTGGGTGTTTTTTGTCCTTTTGGAGACCTAGAACTTGTCCAAAATTCCCAGTCATTTTTGAGCTTACATATTTTTCCATGCTGATTCCAAAAATATAAATTTTTTTGCAATAAAGTGTCCACAACAAAACCGCAACACCAGTGGCGTTGTGCACCTATTGGAAAAGCCTGTGTTGAAAATTTCTATGTGCAGCGCCATTGATTCTATGCACAGTTCCACTTTTAGACCGAGTTTTGGAGGCCTTCCTGGTGTTATCGGGAAAACTAGTGTCCAGTCAGAGCTTCTGGTCCCACTAAGACGGGTAGATATCTTAGAAACAAACATACTAAAGTTACTTGCGTTTTCCTTTATGAGAAATAGATGAGAGAGAAACAGAGAGTACCAACCTCAGTCTTTGGCTTGGCTCCTTGCTTGTTTCCTCTCCCCTTTGAGAGATCTTTGCCACTCCTTCCTCACTTGTCCCGCTTCAAAGAACACCTGTAGAGTCAAAGAAGCATAATACCATCAAAGCATAGATATCTATAATCATAAATAATATAGGATCATATATATATTGACCATACAAATGCATATATCAATTCAATATTCAAATATATACAAGAATAAGGAGGAAAACTTAAATAGCTTTATTGATAGAAGTAGTAGAAGAGAGGATTACAACCCATTGATCTGACCCAATGCCATCCTCCCAGCATGAAAGCCCTTCTTCACCTCATGAAAAGCTAGATCACTCAACACTATGACGTTCCACAGAGAAACCAACAACACTTCCTTACAAGATGCAAAATTCCAGCCTTTGATCTCTAGGATGAGGGATCCATATATTGATGTTTGTAGGTGGGTGAGTCAGTTTCTGGGTTTTTGATTAGTGTCATTTCTCTGATAGTTCTTAATTCCACTTGGAGATTTCATGATCTATTACTCATCCCTGGGCGAATTTAGAGAGACAAGTGTCACAGGAGAAGTTTCTGGAAGATTCCATGATCATCCACCTTGCAAACTGTCTCTGCCATTTGTCTACTCTGGCCCATCGCACCCCATAGAAGGGATTTTCAGCATGCATCGCACCCCCTGTGTGCATTAGGTGGGATGCATCACACTTTGATCATGGAGTAGGTGAGATGGTCCAGTTTGGACCAATTATGAGTAGTTTTTCATGGAGAACTTCTGGGAGATGATGTAATCAGCTAACCTTATTCCTTTAGGGTATGAAACAACACTTTTAGGGACTTAGAAGCCCTTGGTTTATGGACATATAATATTGGGGTTGTAGTACCCAAATATGCCTATAACAGTTGCCCCCTAAAGCATGAGGTCGTAAATCTTTTGATGTCGAGTGAAATGCTTTATCATGAGGATCTGAGGTTTTTCGAACTGGAAGGTGACCTGTAATAGGATACAATACAATACATTATCTTCATAATATTTTGATGAACTAGCTGAGGCAGGCATTCCCATGCTTAGCTTTATAAATTCATTTTCATGTACATTGGACAAACAACCATTTGTATGGCAAACTGATGATTCTAGTAGAGCCATCATCCTTTGGCTTGGATGATTATCTCTACAGCTATGATGTACATTTGATGTCTTTATTTTCCTGAATATATCGCAGTCCAGATGGATGAAACTAGATATGGGGCCTTCAAACTCGTTCAATCTTCGCCCAATGTACAAGTCGATACATGTGAAAAGATGTTCTCAAGTCGAACATGGAAAGACATCGCCTGATTACCAGCCAATGATGTAAGCTATTAACAGGGATGAGAGGAAACACCGATAATGATAATGACCCTCAAGGTACTGTAGTACAATTCATGTGGTGTGAAAATGGGACTCTATGTTGAACACCACGCAAAATCTTTTGGTCGAAGGCCATTGATGTAAACCTGTTGCCAAAAGTGAGAAACTTGCCACTGAGGCATGCAAGCTTCAAAGTGCTGAAAGGGTTGTTCTTAAGTCGACTTCTTGGATAATGAGCTGATGTCGACAAGAAGTGACCCGTCGTAGGAGGACCATAATGAATCCCACATCTACGACAAAAAATGGATCAAATTATTTTGTAGAGGTGAAAACGATCTGATGATACAAGGTTCAGGGTGGCAGTCATGAAAGAATGAAGGGTGAAGGTATTGCAGCGGATGAGACACAAGTTGGGTTGGTGAATTCTCTGAGCGACTTCTCTTGAACATATCGATGACACTGAAATGGATTGGTAGCACTAACCCCAAAGATGGATGGTACAGTGGACCAATGGTGATATGACCAGTGAACGAAATAACCCAACCCGACTCAATCATGGTGATGGACTGAAAGTGTCATGTTCAAGAGCGACTTGCTACTAATAAAGTTTTTTCAAGCTTTCTTCCCAAATTTTCCCTAGTCATTTCTAACCAGTACCTCTTTATTTTTGTCAAGCTTGAGGAGGATAACATATGCTTTTTCTATAATTTTCCCTTCGGGCAAACTTGTCGCTATGTTTTAAGGAGCCTGGCAATAGTGAAACTCGTTCTTGTCTACATGGACAAGTTTGTCGCTATTGTTTTAACGAGTTTCATGACAAAAAAAACTCGGTCCTTTTCAATTTTAGAGAGTCTGAAAAGAGTCAGAAAGGAAACTCCAGTAATCCTTTTTCATAATATAATCTCTTAAGTGCGAAAAAAGTATAAAATAATACGAAAGGGATGAATTTTTTATAGTTTTAACAAGCTGAACAAGACAAGTGTTCGATCTTTTTGTGCAATGATCCCTCAAGTTCAAAAAGATTAAAATCTAGAGGAGGGATGGCACTTCTGATCACTTTAAGGAGTTGGAGAGGCCAATTGCTCAGCAATCTTTTCATATTTTACAAGTCAAATGAAAAGAGCTTAAATAAGACTCATTTTTTTAGGAACGAGTAATGATTTTGGATAGCAACTGGTTCCAGGTAAGGTTTGGAACTTTCCAATCATGGCAGTGTGAAGAAGGTGGCTAATAGGATCATTCGTCGTAGCTATTCCTCAAAAGGGGAAAACAATCAAATGGAGGCGTATGATCGGCTAAAAAGAGTGGAGGTGATGGTAAGAACACAACCAAGGCTCAAAAGTTGATAATTATGCGACTGCAATGGTTATTTATTGAAGGTGGGTTAATTTTTTAATGAGCTTAAACTCTAGTGGAACATATGCTCATTGCTAAGTTTATTTTTTAACGAGCTTGAACTTCGCGTAAAACTGCTCATGCCAATCATATAATATAATAAGGATGTTTCATCAGTAGGTTCATTTTTTAGGGAGCTTTCCCCATTTGCAACTCTACTCCGGAGCCTTTCATTATGCAAGCTAGGAGCGGCCAATCCTACGAGTCTAAATGGTTAAGAGCCTACAAACTAAGAAAATAAATGATCACTTTTCACTTGCATGCAAAAAGGTTTGCATGCCCCTAGGTATAGCAAAGTAGAGCTTCCAATTTACCATTCATTTGCATGCAAAACAATTCCTCGACTTTGTCGAGAATAGACATAACTTTTGACAAAGGAATCTTATTCCAATCTAATCCCATTTTCCTAAATAGATGGGTGTGTCAGACTAGTCATATATCCTCCGTGGAAACCTACCCTATACCTAAAGTTTTCCTGCCGAAGCAGACTAGGGTGCATGCCCCCTGGGTTTAATCACATTCACCGAATCACTCGCGTTCATCACGTGGATTGACTAGAGATTGATGAGACATTCCTTGCACAAAAATACCAGTTAGGGATATCACTTGACTATTAGCTATGAGTGAACCGAGGAATGAAAACTGGTCTACGAGCTGGACCACTTTGCCTTCATGCGGAAAACACATCACTCGAAAGAGTGAGGAAACAATAGCTCCCATGCTATAAATGTAGTCACGCCCAAGGAGTAGATTGTAATATAAAGGTCCTTGGACTACCATCACGTTCAGATAAACGGTTTTCCTTCTCAAAGTTATAGGCAAATTTGGAAGGATCCCTAATGGTCGACTGGTTCCTTTGTCGAAGCTAAGATTTCGCATCTCAGGCAGAAGCGATGGCGAACCAAGCACTTTCCAAGCAGTTGAGGAAAGGATACTCAAAAAAGCCCCTTCATCTATGATAATACTGACCATGACCATTATGTAAGCTTGTACTATGATTCAGAATGGTACATTAGACGGTAGACGGGGTCTGCCTAGTAGATTCCAATCGAAGGAAATTACTAGGTTGCTGGAGGTGGGATCAAATAAATGGCTGGGTAAACCTCTGATGAACTTCCTTCCTATGGCAAAGGAATGGGTAGATTTCCCCCATGTTCATCGGAGTCTGTGTTTACGAAAATAATTTGAATGGTGTCGTTCTCATTCTCTTTGGTGATTGTATCATCTGAAGGTAGACCTTCTAAGGACAAGACTGGGTCGACTGCCGTCTTAACCTATTGACTTTGGTCCGGTGTGGACTCAGAGGGTTTATCTTCAATGATAGATGCTTCGAACGACCTCAAAGGTGTGTCAGTTAGATTTTCAACTAGTGATGGTCTCGGAAAGAGTTTCTTGTATCCAAGAGGAAGCTGTAGCGGTGAAGCAGGACGGTTATCTAAGACTCTTTTAGCTTCTTCTAAGAAGGGAAAACAATGGATGGCATGATCACCTTCACACAGTCTACAACGAATTTTAGATCTTCCTTTTTGTCCAGTGACTTCATTTTCACTAGTTGACGGTGTACTTTCAACATGATCGTCAGAGGTTGAGGACACCAGATTGTGCAAGCGGGGAGACTAGTCCCTTAAGGTCTGAGGGATGCAAGGACAATCTCGATGATAGTGCTCTCCCTTGAAAATTACACATGGAGATTTAGGTTTGGATGGTTCAATGTGTGTATTTTCGCTAGACGATGCTTGGTTGCCCCCTTTTGTTGTTGAATTCTTCTTCTTCTTCTCCTTCCCTTTCTTCTTCTTCTCAATTACTTGGTTTTTAGCTATACTAGCTTCACCAAGCGAAGAGGAAGAAGGAGAGGGAGAAACAAATGAAGTAGAAGGTTGGGGGTAACTCCAGTATCATCTGGTTGCTGATTTGATTGCTCAGGAATCATGGTACTTTGAACGACAGTGGTCAAGAAGAGCTCGAAAATCGATCTAAAGAGTGGACACCACTAGATCCGAATCAGGGAAGGAGATGAATGGAAGACAGCTTTTAAAACCAATGAAGTTTTATATCAGTGGTTGGTGATGCCATTCGAGTTAAGCAATGTACCTAGTACCTTTATGCGCTTAATGAATGAGATGTTAAAAGAATTCATTGGAAAGTTTGTGACTGTATATCTTGATGATATACTAATTTTTAGTAAGACTAGAGGAGAACATTTTCGACACGTTCAAAGTGTGCTAGAGAAGTTATAGCAAAACAAGTTGTTGATAAATCTGAAAAAAAAAAAAAAAAAAAAAAAAAAAAAAAAAAAAAAAAAAAAAAAAAAAAAAAAAAAAAAAAAAAAAAAAAAAAAAAAAATGTTCTTTTCTTAAGAGGGAATTAGTTTATTTGGGTTTTTTGATTGCAAAAAATGAGCTGAAGATGGACCCAGAGAAAATTGCTGCAATCATTAGCTGGCCATCACCAAAAAGTCTGTTTGAGGTGCGTAGTTTCCATGGGTTGTCAAGTTTTTATTGTAAGTTTATAAGAAATTTTAGTGAGATCTACGCACCTATGTTGGATACTATAAAAAAGGCAAGTCAGTCTTTCCGTTGGACTAAGGCAGCAGAGAAAAGATTTCAAATGCTGAAGAAGAAGATCACTGAAAGACCAATCCTAAGATTGCCAGATTTTAACAAGCTTTTCCAGGTTCGTTGTGATGCTAGTGGTACAGCCATTGGGGCCGTACTCAACCAAGAAGAAAAACATGTTGCTTAGTTCAGTGAAAAACTGAACGAAAGCAGGCAAAAGTACTCATCTTACGACAAGGAGTTCTATGTTGTCGTCCAAGCATTGAAGCATTGGAGACACTATTTGCTGGGTAATGAATTTGTTCTATTTTCTGACAATTCTGCATTGCAGTATGTTATGCAGCAACATAAGCTGAACCACAAGCATGCAAAGCGGGTTGATTACTTGCAGAGTTTCACATTTGTCTTGAAGCATATCAGTGGACAGGCCAACAAGGTAGCAGATGCATTGAGCATAAGATATTTTCTCTTACAGGAGAGCACGATACAAGTGTTGGGTTTCGAGCACCTGAAAAACTTGTATAAGACAGATATGGATTTCAAGGAGGCTTATGAAGCCTACCAAAATCCTTTGTTCAGGAATGATAGTCCATTACTGGACTATAACTTACAGGAGAAGCTATTATTTAAAGGGGGAAAGTTATGCATTCCGACTATTCGATGAGGGAGAACATCATCCGGGTAAAGCACAGCGGAGGTCTAGCCAGAAATTTTGGCATTGATAAGACCTTAGACCAGCTCAGCCATTTCTATTATTGGCCAAAGATGCAAAGGGATGTGCAACGATTTGTAACCAGATGTAAAGTGTGTCAGTTGGCGAAAGGACACAGTCAGAATACGGGACTCTACACACCACTACCTATTCTGATTAGACCATGGGACCCAGTCAGCTTGGACTTTGTCTTGGGTTTACCAAGAACACAACAGGGCTACGATTCTATGATGGTGGTAGTAGACATGTTCTCAAAAATGACAAACTTCATCCCTTGTAAAAAAAATCAGCAATGCCACTCATGTGGCCCACTTGTTTTTCACAGAGATAATTAGGCTACATGGCTTGCCTAAGTCCATTGTTTCCGACAGGGACGTGAAATTTACCGGACACTTTTGGCACGCCTTGTGGAAGAAGATGGACACACAGTTAAGTTTCAGCTCTGCTTATCACCCACAGACTGACGAGCAAACAAAGTTGGTAAATAGGAGCTTGGGAAACCTGCTACAAATCTTGATTGGAGAAAATTCACGAATGTGGGATCGTGTACTTGCCCAGGCAGATTTCACTTACAATGACTCACCTAATCACAACACGGGATACAAGCTTTTGAAGATCATATATGGCATGCATCCTTGCAGAGTGCATGAGTTACAAGATCTAGGATAGCAGGAAAGACGGAGTGCGAATGGGGAAGATTTCACCAAAGCAATGAATGACCTACACGAGTAGGTAAAGACGAAGTTGTAGGACAGCAGTCAAAAGTATAAGCAGCGGGCAGATTTGAAATGGTGAGAGGTACAGTTTAATGGGGGAGATGAAGTCCTCGCACATTTGTGTAGAGAACAGTTTCCTAGGGGTGAATACAACAAACTGAAATATAAAAAGGTTGGCCCTTGCAAAATTCTGCGTAAATTTTCAGCCAATGCTTATGAATTACAGCTGCCTCCAGGGATGGGCATATCGCCCATTTTCAATGTGGCGGACTTGTTTCCATATACTGCCAGTCTTGAAGATGACAGTTCAGCATGGCCTACATGGGACACACAGGAAGGAAGTAACACTTGGATGAGGCAAATGCCTTCAGCTTAGCCCCTTGAGATTGAGAGGATCCTCGACACTCAAGTGGCCAATTGGACTTGGCGAAATAATACTTACAGTACCTTGTCAAGTGGAAGAACCGTCCCATTGAGGATAGTTCCTGGCTTGATGCGGGGCAAATACAACATGCAGGCTATTCAGTCGAGAATCTCATGGACTGGAGCCATGAATTTTTATTACCCCGTGAGCTTGATGGAGGAGCATCTAGCTGAGAGTATCATGGCTAGGGTGTTTGGTCTTAGCTAGGAAGAACAAGTTCACACTCATCATTTAGTTTCATTTTCATTTGTTGGTTAAAACAACATTTAGAGACTTGCTTGTTTTTTTATTTTACTTTATTAGGTAATGGAACTTAGGAACATCATGATTAGAGGAAGGTTGTTACAGCCACTTTTTTCTTTGCTTTTCTTTTTAAATTAAACAATTATCTTTCGTACAAAATATATATTTTCCAACAGAGCAAGAAAACAAAAAAATAGTTTTCACAACTATGTAACTACTGATGTAACTGCGAGCAGTTGTGAGAAATTGTCTCGAAGTAGTACAAAAGAAAGCATATCATATTTTGTAGAGGTTCGATGATGAGAGACATAATAGAAGAAAATAAAATAAGAATTCCTTTTCTGTGCAGAACATATGTATCTATTTACAGCCCTCTATTAATCTCTTTCATTTAACTATCGTGTATTGATCAAGACAAAGCAATGAATTTCATTTACAGCTAACTATTCATCCTTTCCTTACAAATATTGTGTGCATTGACAAGGAACAGAGCGGTGTATTTTCTTGTTGAAGACAATCGAGTAACAAAGAGAAAAAATTACAGTTCCGGCCATAAACAAATTCCAAGCCCATGAAGAGCAGACAAATGACATGGAGAAGCCTCTATAATGTCAATAGTCTTAGCTTAGAAAATGACTACATTGCATGTTCAGGTAACCCATAGCGATACAAACAAAATACTTTTCTTTCTTTCAAATAATAGTCATGCAAGAAGATAAGTTACAAAAAATACCAGAATAGCAATTGCTAAGATGGGACGAATCTCATTAGAGACAACCCACGATAGACCCAGGTTTTGAAGACCTAGAAAATATTCAAGACCATTGAGACAACATAATTAATATCTAAAAAGGGTGTAGCCAAAGGTGGTCAACAACAACCAAAGAGCCGAGGCCCTTAGAGCTAGACAAACTAGACAGCCAAAGTGCTGGAACCATAACCAAAATAAAAATGAAACCTATATCAGTGACAAGGAGCGACCCTACCGAGTTCACCAGACAACGACCGTCATGGAAGTAGGCATCCAAAGCAACCACCCACCTGCAGTTACATCCAGTAGAAGGGTGTTAGAATCTAAGTACTCATAACTAAAAAAAAGGGGCGAACAACAGCAAGGGAGAGGGTTTATAAAGCTCACTAGAGGAGTGGACGGCACCAGCACAAAGAACCCATAACCAAGTCACAGAAAAATCACCAACAAACCCTCACCAAAAGCAGAGCAAAGCCAAGCGTTAAAGTGGCAAATGAAATGAGGGTTGGAGGAGTATAGTCGAAGCGTGAAGGGTGAAGTCCGAGGCAGGGACAAGTGTCCCCTCACACCTACCACCTTACCTAGCAATTAACCGCGCCATCAAGCAAAAACAAAATATCTGTGTCAATTATTTGTCTTAGTATTAATCATAATTACATTGATTTTATCCGATTGTTAATCACCGTTTAATTATTGTTAATTCACAAGCTAAAAGGGGTTGGTCCCATCATTTGATCCCTCTTTGCGCTTGATAGATCCAAAATTAAGATGGGTCTAGGCTAGCTCCAATTGTGCAGAGTCACATAAAATTTGTTGAACATCTATGTAATATGATCATTTTATTTTAAGATGGATCAGTTACCTTAGCATATTAAGAAAATAGAAGGTATTAATAAATCAATTGATAAAAAAAAAGAAATAAATTTTCTAATCAAATCCCTTGAGATGTGAAAAGAGATCTGGTACTTATCATCCCTCAGTAGATTTGGAGTTAAGATGGATCTAGGTTGGTATAATATATGTGTAGTTGACATTGAAATATTTTATTTATAATTTAATTTCTCCACCATTAAAATGTTAAAACATGCTCCCTCATATTTTTTCCTATATACATACATTTAATTATTTTTATTATTAATATTTTCGAAAATCTTGCATATCAAACCCATATTAAGAATTGAAAGAATTACAAATATCCCTCATACAATGAATTAGAAATCAACTCTTAATGGAATAAGAACTTTGTGTGTGTGTGTGTGTGTGTGTGTGTGTGTGTGTATTTCATGTTAAAATCTTTTACTCAACCATTGTATTGAAATATTTTATTTACAAACCACATTAAACTTTCCTTTGTTACTGATATTTTTAAAATCATGTATATCAACTCCATATTAAAAATGAAATAAATTACACATCTCCCTAGTTATGGAAAGTGAAAATATAAGAACATTTTTAATTTAAATTAGTTTATTGTTCTATATATAAATTAGACATAAAATTATGTTGTTTAATATGAACAGTAAAATATTTTTTGTTATTAAGATATTCTGTTTTAAATATCACATGTAAATTGAATGTATAATGAATTACACATCAAGTAATATCAATAATATTATTTTTTGTCATCTCCATATTAAGTAGTGAAGAAAATACATTTCTCCCTCGTACAAAAAAGTAAATTATTTTTTTGTACTCATCTCCATATGACATAGTGAAGAAATTGAATTTATTCCTCATACTAAAAGATATTTTTTTTACTTTTGATTACTTTATGTGTCTACATAAAGTTATGTAAAATTAAGCTACAAATTGAAGTATTTTAATTATGGCCAACATTAATTTCTTTTGTTATTACTATTTTTAATTTGTTAATTTAAAATATTATTTTACTATTTTTAAATGTAACGTTACATGAAAATATCTCTCCCATATTGAGTTGTAAATCCATTGGTATATTCAAATAAAAGAAATCCAATAGTATTCACTGAAATCAAAGCAAACCAATGCAAACAATTGATTCAATCACACTTAAACTATTGCATCCAATAGTATTCACTAAAATCAATTAATTCAATTGCACTTAAACTAATGCAAACCAATAGTATTCAATGAAATCAATTCAATCACACTTAAACTAATGCAATCCAATAGTATTCATTGAAATCAATGCAATCAATGACTTATTTTACATTGTTTATAATGTATTATTTTTAAGGTATAAATTAATGAGTTTATATATGACTTATTTTTTATTAGATTGTAACCATATGCTTAGTAAAGTAACCCATGTACATGAACTAAATATTGGCATTCATTTTACAGTGGTCGGCCTTTATCAAGTGATACATCCCAAATTATAATTAATTATAAATTTATTTTTAATTTACAAATTATATATTGAAAAATATTTTTAAATTTTCATCCAAAAATTTATGAAAAATATAATAGCATTTGAAATACAACAATTCAATAACCAAATAAGTAGCCAAAAAAATTTGATTCAGATGAGGTGCATTATGATGCAATCACACTTAAATTAATGCATCCAATAATATTCACTGAAATCAATGCAATCAATTAATTCAATCACACTTAAACTAATGCAATACATTAGTATTCACTGAAATCAATGCAATCAATTAATTCAATCGCATTTGCATGTGATAATATTAACTGAAATCAATGAAAGCAATGACTTATTTTACATTACTTTTGAAATCTTTCATTGGACTAATAACCTATATGCATACACACCCGCTTTTATATAAAATATGATTACTCATGCAGTATGCTAATGATTAAATCTTATCCCTCAATTTTATAATTTTCACAATAATTATGTAAATTGATTCCTCTAGATTTAGATTTTTTAATTTTCACAATAATTTATATTGCTACTATAGTTATCCCTATAATCAATTTTTTTTTAATTTCTTTTGGAAATTTAAATAATGATAAACCCTAAACTAACAACTCAATCCCAAACTAAAAATTTCACTAACAAATATCTCATTTATGAACTATTATGGACGTGTATGTATCTATCCATTTATATCATATTTGTGCATGGTACAAATTTAACTATACTGTCATATATAAATTATGAATGGATAAACTATATTCACATGAGTAATAGATTAGTTCATTATTGTATGATATTGATTGAGTTAATGCTCAACATCTCCAAAACGTGTTCATCAACTTCAAGATTTCTAGAATGTGTTCATCCACTTCTTCAAGTATCTCTTGAACTTATAGAGCCACTGCAAGCCCATGATAATGCTTTGATAATCACAATAAGGCCTCCAAACGTGTTCAATTTATCGTCATGTTAAGCCTCTAAGCCTATTCAACTTCCTCTACAAGCAACAAGTCTTCATCATAAGACTTCGCATATCAAATTGCATTAGCTTTGGGGCATGGACATGAAACTTTAAGACATTGTATCAAATATAGGAGACCATACATTAGACATGTACCAAGCATAGAAATGATGATTACGAAATTGAGAACTATGCAGCACTGGTTGACATCAATGGCAACATTACAATGCCAATAAGGTCCCCCTTTAACATTGATTTCAACCTTATCAAGATATTCTTTCCTAACTATGATCATTGAACCTGAGCTGAATTTCTCTCCCCCTTTGACATTAATGGCAAGGGGAAAGAACAATAATGAAGGAAAACACCATGCCTTCTCCAAGCTGGCCAATCTCTCGTTATAAATGTCATGGGCTACAACCATCCTCTCTTTGGTGCAAAAATGAAAATTTATTCTCCTAAGCATACCAACATTTTGCTACAAATATATCATCAATATTATTGACCATCAACATTCACTACTGCCTATGCCTCCTTGACTTGTGAATACGGCTACATTAACCAAATAAAGGACTCCTATAAACATCAAGATCAAATGATAAACAATGGGATATATGGTTGAAAAGATGAAAATTATGTCAATAATTCCAACACTCCTCCATTGATCACATACCTATGAAAGATATGCATTAAATTCCCCCTAGACACAAGCTAAGTTTTTTCGATAAAACACTAAAGTGGCAATACACTTGTCCTTTAGCAGCACCAACCACTTTGATTAACACTACTTTTCTTGCCAAAAACATAGCAGCAACATAATACACATTTTGTTTATCTCATATCAGCACATCCACACTATACTTTACCAACATAATCACTTTAACAGTCAAACTCTTCTCATCTGTAGAAGTAAGAACTGATGCAAAAAACACCTCCATGATTGTTGTGCAATGAATTTTACCACTAACATTCTCCTTTCCACATGCAATATGCCATAAAATATCCAATAAACTAAATACCAAAAGATGTACAGGGATTTACCATGCATTACAAGGCAATATCAACAACCCACACATAGTTGCAACACATCACTAACTCTCTCTCAATTGGATTCCCAACACCAAGAGAATTCCATCATCAACCAATATTAAATGAAACATTGTTACATGGCTTCAATACTACACACACATGCACTTACATGGAAAATTCATATAACATAATACATTCCTAGATCACTCCACCAAATAGATGCCAAGAATCATGAAAACAACTTCATGACCCTATATTGACCTAATGATAAGAACAACATTACAGGGATTTATCTTAAAATATAGAGTGCATAGATGGCTAAAACAGAATGATCCACTACAATAGGTCCCAATCACTATGGCTCACCTCTATGCATGACCGAACAAGACTGAGACAATCTCATCCACAAGTCCATACATGGCTACCACAAGTGCTACTCAACTATACATAAAATTCCTCTCTTTAATGCATGCCTAATATAATGACATAATGCAAGTATATGGCATATATGACCAACAATATGTGTTATACATAGTAGTGATATAATCACAATACCTATCTCATGATATCATGTGTAAAACTCTCAAAAGTTCATCCATAGTCTAAGATCTTAGCAGCAACAATCAACAATACATGATAATGCTTAGTGGCCTAATCAACAACACATATTAGCAACATAATGAAGGGTATTTGCAACATGAAAACCCTCATATTAGTGGCATCAATAATTAGCAACATAACACACCAATCATCATTAGATATCAACCCTTTGTATCAAAACATGGTAGTAGAACAACTGCCATATGGAGCATAAACCTCTGTAAGATAATATGAAACATTAGTAGCAACACAAATATAATGATGTAGTGATAGAAAGATTACATCTTACTTCAACAATCCTCCTCATCAATATAGCCATCATACACCAATTGGGATTCAACCAACATGAAGCCATACTCCTGCAAAAACGCAAGTTATAACACTACAAAACATATCAGGAAGCAACAAGGACATCTCTAGCAGCAATGACTCAACATATCAATTTACTCTCAATGAAAATTATCCAATAATAGCACCATCATAGAGACTCTAAGTGGATCGCATCATCAATAACATCAATGAGTGGCCAAGAAAATAATGTGTCAAATGAGTAACAAGAAACCACCATTATCTATATAACAACAACAACAACATAACATAAATCCATCATTATTATCTCATAATTCTTCTTCATACTAGTTAGAAATCTCTATTTCTAGAACAAAGCAAACAATTATAACCACACACTATAAGTACCATACACCACCATACTTTTGTTCTCCATAGCTACAACACTGTTAGGTCCTTATAATACTTGTGTAGCCCCTAATTGTTATTGTAGCCCCTTTCTTGTTATTGTTATGCTGATGTAGTCCCCATATTGTTATTATTATGCCCCATAGAAGCCCACTATTGTTATTGGTGTGCCCTTACATTATTATTGTTAAGTACACTCTGATTATATTGTGAGCCCTTAGACTCCTATATATAGAAAGGAGGTCTTGTCATTTGTATCATCCAATAATTTTTCATTCATGTAACATAAAGGAGGTTTCCCCCTCAAAGAGGCTAATATTTCAAACAAAACTTATGCAAATTTAAAAAAAAATACACACATTTTTCTTTCTTTGTAGGAGTTAGATATTGAATTTGTTGTATCTTTATAAATTCATATCTCCAAGGTCTAAAATTTGGTCCTTTGGTAGCCCTGTGAGTCTTCTTTTCAATGCCACAAGTCAGACCAAATTTTGATTCTTCAAGATAAAGTTATGTCCAATTTCCTGTGATGACCTGATTATGGACTAGTTTAGTAGAGTGGATTGTACAGAGTGCCATGTGTCACGGTTTCGACCTTTAGTCCTGAACATGATACAAAATATATTACAATTTGTTCCATTTTGGTAACTTTTTACAAAATTCAAATCCAATGCATGTAGAGGAAGATATGGCAATTTTCCGAAGGTCGCCTATTTTAGACGAAATTCTGGAGCATGCAAAAACCCTAACTTCTTTGGACCATATGTTCGAAAACATAGTGAAACAAGATCTGAATTTTTACATGAAGTTCATCATGAGTTCAGGTCCTCATGGTAAAAATTTCAGCTTTTTAACCTTTACAAAAAAAATTATATCGAAAATTCCACGATGACCTATTTGTAGCAACGAAACCCTAAAATTTAAAGCTCTGATACAAACTATTATGTAAAAATCAGTTTGAATTAGCCTCTTCGAGGAGGAAACCTCCTTTAAATTACATAAATGAATGATTCTTGGATGATACAAATGACAAGGCCTCCTTTATATATATAGGAGTCTAAGAGGTCATAATATAATCATAGCCTAGATAACAATAACAATGTAAGGGCACACCAGTAACAATAGTGGGCTTCTATGGGGCACAATAATAACGATATGGGGAATACATGGGAATAACAATAACAATAAGGGGGCTACACTAACAATATCAATAAGGGTCTACACTAGTATTATAGCGATATAACAAACATAAACATAACAATCTCACTCTCACTAGTAGCATACACAACTTGCTCATATAATGACAATTATACATGGCATATCATGAGCTCAAATAACCATAAATTTGAGTACAATTTTTTGCCTTTAACTCACAAAGAACTACGAGGAAGCATATAAGACATGCAAAACCAAGGCACATAATTCTACAATAAATCAATGTCAGATATGCATATACCATAAGGAACATAGCAAGCTCCTCCAAACAATGTCTTTTTCTTCTTCTACTAGCAAAGGACCATAATGGCATCAATAAATCACTAAAACACTGAAAGCATATGATATTCTCCACCTGGACATGTTCCATATGAATTTAATCTCCACATATTTTCAAACTCTCTCCAGAGAGATTTGTACTTGTGTTCACATCACAAAACCTCTATCAAACCCTGATCGCAATAGCCTCAGCAGATGCAACGTTAGTAGCATAAAACAACATCAAAAGGATACAAATTATCAAACCCTAGATGCATACATAAAAATAAATAATCATGTCTTAACCAATCAATATCAATGTTGAAGACAAAGATAAACCAATAACATAACCTTGCACATATCCCCCTGAATTCATGCACCTTCTCAACAAGCAAATCTATTCACATGCACTACAACTGTTATAGTTTCACCTTCAGTGGTCCCTCTTGCAACATCATGATGTCCATATGCTCCCCCCAAGGCCATGTGAGCCTTGGTTTATTCTTGCAAGCTCTTGCTTCTCCTTCCTCTAAACTTTGAGGGTTTGATCTCTAACATGCATATCTCTCTCTACCTTCTTAGCTAGACTTCTTTGCATGATTTTTTTCTCTTTGACTAGATGGGATTAAGGACTTTGATAGCTTGGAATCTTTTGCTATATGGATAATTTTGTCGCACTTGATGTGACCAATAAATGGGGGAAATGACTTGTATCTCCTGATATTCCTTTTATTCCTCTTTACATAAAACTTGCATTCAACAGCCTTGTGGCCAAAATCATTGTATGAGTAGTAATAACAATAAAAAGAATTGTTATACCTAATTGTTGTTAAAATTTGAAAAGGGGATAGTCCTTAGTTGTTTTCTTTATAGGGCCTTCTATCCAATTGCTTCTTCTACTGGATTCTTCTGTAATTTATTGCAATATTTCCAAGATTCTGACAGTTAAAGCATATCACATCTCCCAAGGGTGAGAATGATCTTCTAGGTTCTTCGCTTGGCATGAACTTTGGCTTGTTTTCCTTGGGCTCCTTCTTTTACTATTGGTTTTGTTGATGATTTTATTTCTTGTATCTTTTGTTACCACTATCATATATTTTGCTTGTAGCTACAACTAAGCTATTTTCTCCTTTATGTAAGTTGAGGTATGATTTTGCAGATGTAAACTTTTGGCTACTCTTTAACTAAGTGTTTTTTCTCTAAATCACTCCTTAATGAAACACTTTAGATTTTAATCTCTCACATTGATCCTCATTTTCTTTGTACTACTTCCTCATTCCATCTTCAACTCACCTTCCTTCTTCTAGCCGAGTTCTTAGTCTAATGATTTCTTCTTTGAAGGCACATTCAATCTCATAAAATAATTGTAGTAATTTATGATGGTATTTGTTCTCAACTATGAACCTTTTAATATTAGCTTCAAGTGCCACTATTTTCTCTAATTTTCATTTTCAAAAATTTCTAATCATGATTTATCCATATGACAATCAATTGTATTTACACTTGGAGAATAAACTTCAAAGAACAAATTATCATTTTCTTGCTCAATTTTCTCAAGTATGCCATCATCACTATCAGCACAAGGAAATGGGCGTCTAGATGTATAATGACTGTAGTGTCCTATCTTGGGTGCTAGACAGGCTATATTTATTATCGACCAAGGTACGTAGACTTAGAGGCATGCGTCTAAAGTATATAGACATAAAGGATCATTAGCTAAGTCTAATATATCTAGTTACAACGTTGTCATTCAATTCATTATCAAACTAAAACGCTATGTATCACTATAAACCAAGATTCAATTCATTTATCAAACCAAAACGATGTGTATCACTGTAAACCAAGATTTTAATCCCCTTACAGAGACATCATACATAAAACCCCCGTTCAGCAAATACTCAACATTCATTAATAGCCATACATGATAAAAATATATGGAAATCGTAAGCATAAGAGTTCATGACATTGCTCTACAAGACAACAAGGGATCGAATCCCTTACAGGATATGATTCATGATCTCAGTGATGATCTATTCAAGCGCATTCATAAACATAAATCATACGCATATCATAAACATAAACCAATTTTAATCACTGCGCATATTTCATACCCTAAACTGTAAATGAAAGAAACAACAGTATACCACGTTACGCAGGGCCCGTCCGCGTTCCAGAGGTATACTGGACTGTGATCCAACGATTACCAAATCAATGCAACAAGATTGTGACTGTAACTCAAGTCTTTGATATTAAAATTCAAAACTCTGTTTTTCAAAACGAAACAACGATAATGATAAAACAACTGACTCAGAACTGTCTTTACATATGGTTCTATAACCCTTGAAAACGAATGTACATTCATGAGCAGGCTGTTGCCGCTTTTACCATATTGTGATTTTTTTGAAAATGTTTCTATCCTAAACTGATTTCAAAAAGGAAACAAAACTAAATCAATTTAGGATGCGTGTTGTTGCTGCCTTTGTCGCCAACATGCCATAGTTTGACCTTCGTTGACTGCGCATGTAGGAGGGTCGATTCTGCTGTGGGATAGGTGTTCGTCCATGCTTGGACATTTTTCTTTTCATCCCTACCCTTCGCTCTAGCCTAGTTGTCATGCCACATGTCAACAATAAACCAATTACAGGATGTTGGAACTTCCTGTAGCCATTTTGCCAAAAATTCCTAATTCGTTAACATAAAACTCCTAAATCAATTTCAATTCAATTTAATAACTATAGGACTATTAACTAATCAATTTTCAAGGGATATGAGAGATATATGATGAAAAGAGGTAGGCAAATGACATGTTTTAGGAGGAAAAAGGAGGTCATGGAATGGTACCAACATCTCTCCCCGACTTAATGAATTAGCATGTCCTCATGATAACCCCGAAGTGCTTCCTTTAAACTCTGTCCCTGCCTGTACCTCTGCTGCCTTTAGCAATGTGTCCACATTCTTTTTCACCTGGGCATCTTTCTGACCATGGAGCTCCTACTTTAATCTTT
>APFE031123051.1:0-19959 GCA_000404065.3 Pinus taeda
GGACCAAAAGACACAATCGTCATCGACAAACCTTTTCCAATGCTTGCGTTTAAAAGGGGCGGAGGCCAAAGCTTTGGTCTTGAAATCATCCATGAATAAGTTAGAAATGATAGGGGATAGCGGGGATCCCATAGCAACACCACAAGTCTGCTCATAGAATTCCCCTCGGAAACTAAAAAAGATGGAGTTAAGGCAAAGGCTAACTAACTTGGAAGTCATGATTAGTGATCCTACTTATGACACTAATGGCTTCATAGATGGGAATTTTTGTAAAAAGGGACACCACATTGAAGCTCACCAATAAATCACAAGGGGCAACCTTCAAACCTTTAAACTCATTAACAAAAGAAGCAAAGTTCTTAACATAGGAATTAGTGCGACCAACCAAAGGCTCGAGTTTCTAGGCAAGAAATTTGGCAAGGAAATAAGTGGGACCGCCTATCGTATTAACAATAGGTCTTAGAGGGGCCCCTTCCTTATGTCTTAAGGCTTTTGAAAGAGCGAGTAAGGCTCAGAGGGTTAAAAAAGGTATAGATAATCCGATTCATATTGTTAAACTTAAGGTATAGATGATCCTATTCATATTGTTAAACTTCCTTTTATCGAGGGAACCATGGACAAGATTGCTCACATCCTTAAAAAGCATAAAGTCTTCGCTACCTTTAACCCCCTTAATACGATGAGAAGCTCCCTCATATGTGTTAAAGACCGAGTTAACCCTAAAGACATGAAAGGGGTTTATTCACTCCCTTGCTCTTGTGGGATTCCCTACATTGGGGAAACATCTCGCTCCATTAATCTTTGTTTTCAGGAACATGCTGCTGACCTAGGTAGAGGCATTCATGTTCCTCACCTATTGCTGAGCATGCACAAAAAACTTTGCATCATGTGTGCATTGAGAACTCTCAGGTCATTGCTAGGATTGATCACTTTCATCATAGGAAATTATGTGAGGCCATTTAAATTGAAAAGTGTTCAAGGAATCTCAATAAGGATGATGGCTCGACCTTAAGTAAGAGTTGGGTTTGTGCCCTTTCTTCTTGACTTTTATTTTTATAATATCTTTCACTCCTTATTGTGTTTTTTTATCTTCATTTTATTTTTCATTTATATATATAATTTTATTGATTGATTAATTTTTTTTTTGTAAGCTGAGTGGTGCCATATTCTATTATCAAAATGGAAACATTACATAGTTAGGGTGGTCTCAACCCGCCCCAGAGGGAAACCGAGTTTATTGACCACTGGTAGTTTTTCACAGCTACCCAAAAATAGAATACTTTAAACTTGTCTTTCCATGCCTTATATACTTTATCTATACTCCTATTACTACCTACAAACAACTGCATATATATACATAAACATAAGAGCCAAGCATGACTAAAACAGAAACAAGATAATGGCAGTTCCTACATTCATCATGGACATGCCTTGAATTACTGGTTCTCTGGATTCCCTTGCTGTTTTTTCTCTTTCTTGACCAGCACCCTGCTTGCCTCCAGTTGCTGTTGCAGGTCCTCCAGTCGTTTATCTTGCATCAGCAGATTGATTACTATGTTCTTCAATTCCTTCTTTAAATTCAGGATGCCCTGAGATAGTTCAGCCATCTCCATTGCTATCTGTTCCATGGCTTTAGCCATGAGCCTTTTCATGACCCAGTACAAATGCAGGGACTGTTTGTAAAGCGACATTCTTCCTCTGGTGTGCCCTGGGTCAGGCAGGAGGTCAGTCCAATCTTCCATCTCATCCTCTGACTGGGCCTGGATAGCTTCTTCCTCCCAATGTTCAATAATTCTTTTGATTTTTGGGTTTGATTTTTCCCTGTACTCCTTCTCTGCTATCCATACTCTATTTCCTATTGTTTGTCTGGTCTATCGGATCCCTTCACGCCTCCCTGTCTCTGTTTCTTCATCTTTGTTGGGGCTGCACTGTCGCCCTTGTCGACTGCGACCAGCCGCAATATCTCGCCCTCTCCGGCCGCCTCTGCCCCTACGGCCTCTCCCTCTCCTGTTTCTTCCCCTGCCCCTTCCTGCGCTGTTAGACGGGCTCCCTCCATTGTCTTCGCCGCTCCCGGTTGCGGAATTGTTTCGGCCCTTTCGCTTTATCCCCTGCCCAGAATCCTCTCGACCCTCCAGCATATCCTCACTCTCCCCCTCCGAGACTTCATACACAGGGATACCCTGAGGCCCGCAGTCCTCCATCTTCCTCTTACCCTTTCTGTCCTCCTCTTTCCTGCCCTGATCATCCTCAAAAACACTGCTCCGCATCCACCGCTGAGCGCTCCACCTTCCTTCAGCTTCCATATTATCCTTTCGTCTTCGGTTCCACTCACCTCCCGCTCGGTTTACAGGGCTGCTCGTCTCCTTGGCACTGTGGCTCCGCTCTACGAAACCAAGACCGTTTCCGCTGCAGTCCTTCTCCCTCAGGCGAGCTCGCCACCCTCGCTCCGTTACAATGCTCCTCTGCATCCCTGTTCTCATTATGTTTTGGCGCTATATGCTACTCCGGATCCCAGCACCATCATGTCGCCACCTCTTCTCTACCCTCGGCTCTACCTTCCTGTCTTGTCCACCGACCTGCCATGCTGCTCCACTTACCAACCCACCGCACCATTCACCTGTGGCAATAATGCCTGCACTTGCCTGTTTCATCCGCCGCCGATATATCATTCCTTCCCTATCCACGTCACACAACCCGATCAGGTATTTATTGATTGATTATTATTAACCCTATTATTTTTTATTTTTTTATATTTAATTTTTTTTTACTTATTCATTTATTTTTTATTTTTTATTTTTTTAATGACCATCTATGTTTAATATTGATAATTATTCTATTATTTTTATATTAGTATTTAATATCCTTCCCAATTAATTTATTTTTTAATATTATATATATTCAATATTATTTTTATTTTCACCTAACTAATCTCTAAAGTTCCTCTTATAACTAAAATTATTTAGTTTATTCAATTAAATCTATAACTGATAATTTCACATCTGGTTTTTCATCCTTGTGGTGAGGATGGACCACAATAGATGGTTCCAAACCTCAAGGGTGAAACAAGGATATGATTATTCCTAAAATTTTAGATAATGATAGGGATCACAGAAGTCTAAAATCAATAATTATATTGTGTTTAAATGCTTTAAATATAAATTATGAATAAATTATATGTTTTTTAAATATTTAAAAGTAATTTTTATTTTTTATTTTTATAAGGTAAAATGAAAATGAAAATGAAAATATTTTATGAATAATAGAGATCAATCTTTTGTTATTATTATTTTTAATATTATTTTATTAAATGTAAATTACTTTAACAACATGTAAAGGACCTCAAACAATATTTATAATGCTATAAAATATTTAGTACAACCTTTATGTCTAAACCATACAACATACATACATGAACATGCAAATTCTTTTGAAATTTTTAGCACCACAATGTTTGCTTTAAGGACTACACATTGGGAATTCATCTTTTGTTTTTCTTTAAGGACTACACATCGGGAATGCGTCTTTTGTTTTTCTTACCAAAGTGAAAGCAGAAGATAAATGTAAGACATTAGCATCGAACATTAATTTACAAGCAAACAACAAAATCTCGGACCTTCAATAAAAAAATGGCATCATAAAAACTTCAACGGCTTTGAAGCGGTGCTGGAAGGCATATACGAAAAATATAATAATCGGCTTGGAGCCATAACAGTTCCCCACAGGCATGGTAGGTACAGTCACCTAAAGTATTTTTCAACGGTCTTACCGATCTCCCGAATATTCCACAATAGGACTAATATTCGGGAATCGGCAATAGAGAGCAGTTCAGGGACCTGTATGCATGGCAAGTACAGTCACCTAAAGCTCTTTCCCCACTAGAAGATCCTTGAGGCACAGTCTCAGAGGGTCATGTACAGAAACAACATCTAAAAAAATGTGATGGCCATGTATCTATGCTATATGGATGACTAATATGTTATATGGATGACTAATATCTTAAAAGGTGTATTAAATACTCTATAGTATTATAAAATAAATGTTGCTTGTAGTAAAGATGTATTAAATACTTTATAATATTATAAAATAATTTTTTTTTTTTGCTAATGCAAGAGTCAGACCTTCCCATTCATTAATCAAGAAATATAATACATAGAGTTACAACACAACCTTAAAGGTTAAAGACCGAGGAAAAGGACTGAAGCAAAACTTTTCCTTACATCTAACCAACCAGCTTAACCGTTCTATAGGAGAAAGAAAAAAGAGATTCGTCGAGGTTTCTTAAAACCCAATGCGAACGACAGGACGAGGTGGCTCCACCGCTGGAGAACACAATCCAGGAAAAGCCCTCTTGGGAAAGACAAAACGTTCCACTAACTTATTACCTTGTTTCAAGCCCGTACCCTGGGGACCACAAAACTGCACCGATGATCTACACCATTGAAACCCCTCGGGCCATTCGATAGAGGATAGTAATATCGCACCAACCAACAAGCCTGGAAGTTATCTCGAAATGAGGGCAATTTTTCACCCGACCCCATCGCCACGTGGAACTCATTGAAAATGATCGCATCGGAATAGTGAAAACCACTTACTGTCTGAAGGGGCCACAAAAACCACTTCCGTGCCACAAAACTGCTCATCCCCTCCAGACTGTCAGATGGCTTGGGTAAAAATGGATGGATGTGCTTGATATCGCTCAGCCATAATTCGCCAAACTTTAAGGCGCAATGGGGGTGGTTTTCAAATCCATCCCTCCACCATGTATCACTTTTTAAATGGAGTTGTTGACTATCCTCTGAAACCACTTTTTTATGTAAGGCTGTGTGAACTCCAGAAAACCACTCAACCTGCTCCGTGTTAACCCGACTATAGGAATTAGGAAGCGAAAGCCCCCAGCTCCACTGCCAGCGATTATTGACCAAGGCTTTTTCTGGGCCTGGGTAAAACTTGTGCCAAACCCTAAGGATTATAGGAGAAGAGAAAATCCATCCGCCATTATCCACTAGAGCGATACTTTTACTAGTTTTCCCCAAAAGAAAGAAACCAGCCAGTCTCTCCACCCAGAGCCGACATGGGAGACTGATCTGATAGCTGCAGAAGCCGCTCTCCTGCCACTTCCAATCTAACGCAATCCCCATCACCTCAGGATGATCTAGAGAGGTGAAAGGAATTGTTTCAAAACCACCCGCGAACCAATAACACCCAAAGGGTAAGTCAAGAGGTCGAGGAATCATTGTCTGGGGACACTTCACCTCTAGTAGAAGCCCTCCCACAACTACAGGCCACCTGAATGTCCTCTGCCTCTTGGCTATAGCAAATAACCTTTAAACAATTTTGGGGCAGATCTGGCCACTTCTTCACCATCGTACAATCTTCATTGTTCACCCCTTGGTTGGCTAGTATGTCCACCAGCTTGTTAGCAGTTCTGCGAACATGATTGAAATTGACTGACCCTAAATCTTAAAGGTGAGCTTGAATCCTTTGATAAACTTGGATTAGTCTCCAATGCTTTGATACTTTCTCCAGTTTGGATCCACAAATTATTCTTTTAACAGAGCTGATCGTGATTTGGGAGTCTGCCTCAATAATTACATTTGAATTACGATTTATAATCAGAATTTCTAGGCCCTGCTCCATTGCCATCAGCTCCACCATGTTATTGGTTGCTTTGCCTAAATGGCTATGGAAGATTAATAGGATTCTTCCCTCTTCATTCCTTAAAACTCCTCCAAACCCAGCCACTCCTGCATTACCTTTGGAGGCTCCATCAATGTTGAGTTTCAGGTAGTTTTTTGGAGGAGGCTGCCAACAATCTTTCTCTATATTCATAATCGTTACCTTTTTGCCCAGCCCTTACAGAATGATCTTGTGCAATCCCAGCAATCTGAGAGTTCTCAACTCCATTGTTGAGGGAGGAGTCTCTGGGCTACAACACACTGAGGTGCTAACAGTTTCCCTAATATGCTTTAGAATCAAATCATAAAGCTTTTGAGGGTTTGCTTTTTCCTCCTTGAAGATCCTCTTATTTCGTTCTCTCCACATATTCCAGATAACGAATCCTGGTGTGAAGGCCCATGCCCGATTAATTACCTCATTTTCCGAAAAGCTCCTCCTCCAATTATTTAGGGTGTTAGTGATACTCTCTTTGTCCCTGTCTGATTGTAGGAATATGTTATAGAAGGAATTCCACAACGAGTTGGTGTAGGCATAGTCATTGAGGATGTGCTCCATAGTCTCCTCTTGCTCTTCACAAAGCTGACATTTAGAAGGCCCCAAGACACCCCTTTTCCTAATATTGTCCCAAGTCAAAATTTTCTTATGGTGCACCAGCCACATAAAGAGCTTGATTTTCATCCATCCTTGATGAGACCAGAGTTGCCTCCAAGATTTTTCTAGAACGCAGGATTCCAGCCCCAGGAGAATATACTTTGCTTCCTTGAGATTGAAGGTGCCTTTACTATTATTACCCCATCTCAGTTGATCCTTCCCCTCTGTGACCAAGATCATCCTCTATTTTAAAATGCCTCTCAATTATTCTGCTTTTGTTGTAATTAGGCTGTTATTTCTACAATCAACGTTGTGCCAGTTTATCCACTTTTCCTATCCCTAAGGGAAGATCCATAAATCTTTAACCTTGTGCAATCCCTGGGAATTTGTTTCCTATTTGAGGCTGATGAAGTCCTCCTTTAAAAGCACCAGTTCTTGTTTCCATTTGTCCTCCCAAAACAGTGCATTCTCCCCATCTCTGATTTCCCAGAAACTGTGTTGTTGCACTATATTTCTATTCTCCCAAGCCCTGTTCCAGATATAAGAGCCTCTTAAATCTCCCGACATTCTGCTAAGATTAGTAATGTGCCAAGAGCTGGCATATTTTTCTTTCCAGACCCTTGCCCAAAGGGCTCTTGGCTCTTGCACCCATCGCCACCAAAGCTTGGCTCCTAGAACTTTATTTAGAATTTCCAAATCATCTAAGCCTAGACCCCCATGGATTTTGGGTTTGCAGATTTTTTCCCAGGAAACCAGGGCCCATTTCTTCCTTGTTTCCTCCTTACCCCACAGAAAATCTCTATGAATGTTTCTGATTTTTTTTAAGACTCCTTTGGGAGCTGGAAGGGCTGATAACATGAAAATCGAGATGGATTGAAGAACTGCCTTAGTCAGAACTAATCTTCCTGCCAAGTTCAAGGCTCTGAAGGTCCATTTTTTAACTTTATCCTACAACTTGATTATCATAGGATCCCAAATACTTTTAAGCATAGCCTTGTCTGTGAGAGGAACTCCCAAATATTTTGAGGGGAGGGAGTCCCTTTGGAAGCCCAGGATTCTTGAGATATTCCTTTGAATAGCAATGCTAGTATTAAAGAAGAATATTTTTGATTTGGTGAGATTAACTTCCATCCCGAAAGCCTTTGTAAAAGCATTGAGGATTTGTTTGTAGGCGGCCACTTCTTTGACTGTGGGAATACCTTGTAACATGGTGTCATCTACAAATTATTGTTGCATAAGAGACTGTCCATTCTCCGATACTTGAAGACCCTTGAGTTTTCCCATATTTTTGGCTTGCTTGATAGCCCTACCGAGTCCTTCCATCATGAGGATGAAGAGAAAGGGAGAGAGCGGGTCTCCCTGTCTCAGGCCAGTTGAGGGAAAGAAGATCGCTGAGGGAGAGCGATTAACCAAGATAGAAAAGCTGGAAGTAGTTACCAGAGCCATAACCCATCTTATCCAGTTGTGATCAAACCCGAAGGTAATGAGTATCTTCTTGATATATCCCCAATAGACCTTATCATACGCTTTAGCAATATTTAGTTGCATGATCATCCCTGCCTGCTTTTTGCTTTTAAGAGAGTGGACCACCTCATGAGCTTGAATAATGTTATCCAAAATTTGCCTTCCTTCCACATATCCAGATTGCTCCTCAGACAATAGTTTAGGAAGGAGGGGCTTGAGTCTGTTAGCCACTAATTTGGATATAATCTTGTAAAGCACATTGCACAAAGCTATGGGTCAATACTTATCTGTTGTTTGAGTCATTTCCTATTTGGGAATTAGGGAGATGAAGGAGGTATTGAGGGCTTTCAGGATAGATTTATTGATCCTGGAATCCTCCACAACATTTACAATGTCTAGTTTAACTATATCCCAACAAGCTTTGAAGAAATCCACATTAAAACCATCGGGGCCTGGTGCTTTTCCATTCTGCATATCTTTGAGAACTTCTCTGACCTCCTCTTTTTCCACTGGTCTGTTTAGGTTGAAATTGTCCTCTCTAAACACTAGTTTAGGGATATATCTAGTAATTTCCTTTACAGAATCTTCCCTGTCTGGATTGTTATCTCATCCAATGTCTTGAAAATGCTGAACAAGCACTTTTTCAATTTCCTTATGAGTATTCTAAGTCTCTCCCTTTTTATCACTTATTGTAGAGATTTTGTTGAATGCCCTATTGGCCATGGTGGATCTATGAAAAAACCTCGTATTGCACTCCCCTTCTTTGAGCCATTACACTCTAGATTTTTGTCTCCAGAATATTTCCTCTTTTTTGCATAGATTTTCCCACTCTAGGTGCAGTTTATCAGACTGTTCATTTATGTCATTTTCAAAGCCTTCTTGGATCAGCTTCTCGTTGATTTTCTGCATTTTCCTTTCCACCGATTTCTTGTTCACAAAAATGTTCCTAAAATCCTCCCTATTCTAGTTTTTGAGTTTGCTCTTAATATGCTTTAGTCTTTTGTGAAGGACAAACATTTTATATCCTTGGATCTGTAAGTCCTCACTCCACCACTCTTTGATATTACTCAGGAAGTCCAAGTGGGCAAGGCACATATTTTCGAATCTGAAGGGTGTGTTCCTTGGAGAATCCAAACCCTTCATTTCCAACTGTATCGGTCAGTGATCCGAGCCACCAAAGGGAAGAATTCTTGCTGTAATTTCATTGTTTATAAGCATAAGCTCTTCTGATATCAAGAACCTATCTAACGTAGAGGCTACCTGAGCTTCCCCTCCTCTCTTGTTGTTCCAAGTAAATAGGCCATTCTTTGTGTCTAGGTCAACCAATTTAAAGTTCTCCGTGAACATTTGAAATGCTAAGGAATCTTTGTTTAGCACTTTGGTTCCTCCTTTCTTTTAAGAGAGAGATTTTATCATATTAAAATCCCCTGCCAAGATCCAGGGGATGCCATTTTGTCTGTTCCTAAGATCAGAGAGGGATTCTAATAGTCTGAGTTTATCCTCTGCTCTCTGAGGACCATAAACATTAGTGACTAGGAAGGTTTCAGCCACCCCTTCTGGTTGAATGACTACGAACAAGTAATTTTTGGATGCCTCTGCATCCAAAACTCTAACTTTTTGAGGGTTCCATAGAGTGAGAATGCCCCCCGCTGTGTTATTTGCTTTGACTTCTAAAAACTCAAATCTTTGAAGCCATTTGCTATGGATTTCTTTTATTTCCTATATGGAACACTTCGTTTCCTGAATGAAGATTATATCTGCCGTATCCTGTTTCATTCCCACACTTAGCATTCTTTGCTTTCTTTTACTACCCAGGCCTCTTATAATCCAAGATGTAAACTTCATTATTAAATATTTGTGAAGGAGTAACTAGTCAGGTATTTCATCTTACCTGAATCGATCATTAGCTTCCCACACTCAATTAAAAGCTCCTTCTGCTTCTTTCTTCCTCCTTTCTTTCCTATACTTTTGGATGCTAAACCTGGATTAGCTTTCATTGTTTTAACTCATCGTATTCGTGCCCTTTGTTGTCTCTTCCTCTAACTACCCCCTTTTCCCGGGTTTTTTGTAGAAACAACTGTTGTATTCTATTGCATTCATCTGGAGGTAAAGAAGCTATCCCCGCCCTGGTCCCCTACTGTAGAAATCCTTCCAGATCTAGGTTTTCCTTATCTAGAATTTCCTGTAGTTCATGTTCCTCCAAATCTGTTTCACTTTGGACCATTTCCTGGTACATTTCTAGCTCCATTTCACTCATCTTGGTTTCTTCCTCTTCATTGGTATTAAGTTCTGGAGTGTTGTTTTCCTCTTTTCCCTTCTCCTTAGGGTCTTTTTCCATAAACTGGTTTTCTAATGGCATGTCTTCCATCTCAACCAGCGCTTGGAATTTGTTTTGATTGGCCTTTTGTTCCTCTTTATGTTGTTGCTTTGGTTCTCTTTTGTTTCCTTTTCCTCGGCTAGAAACTTTCTGAAAGTTTTCAGTGTCCTTCTTTGCCTTTAGTTTACTTTTGTCTTCTTCCTTATTGAGAGGGCAGTCTCTGATCAAGTGTCCATGTTCATGGCATTTACGACATTTGAACGAGATATGCTCATAGTCCACCATCTGCACCCATTCCTCATCAAAGACTTCCAAGATGACTTCGTCCGGAAGTGCTCCTCAAAGGTGCATCTCCAAACAAATTCTTTCATAGCAAGTATATTTGCCTCTTCTGGTGGCTTCCAAGGCTTTGATAAAATGACCTAGTTTGTTACCTATAGTCGCTAGTGATTCATATTGCTAATAATCCAGGGGAAGTGAAAAAAGCCTTACGCAAACAAGAACGGAGGTGAAGGTCTCCCTTTCTAGAACAAAGTTCATCACCCAAGGGCACATATAGAGGCCTGCTACTACAAAAAAGTAGGGCCCTCCTTCGAATATTCTATCCTTGTCTTCGATGTTTATAAACACCACCGTGAAGAAACCCTTAGACCCAAGGTGAAGATCGATGCTCCCCTTAGGTTTCCATTCGTATTTGATCCATGTTTGCAAAGCTTTCTCAGTGGGCCATATGCCCATGAATTTGCATATGATGGCATACATTTCCATGTGTTCCCTGTGCTCCTGCAAAGCCGGATTATTTAAAACCACTCGTGGAGTGATGTTCGCTCTAGGTTTACACGGACCCTTTTGGTTGACTTCGTCTTTTTTCCTCCCTGACTTTTGTCTTCTTCTTCATTGTCCTTAGTGTTGCCCTTTTCCTTTGGCTTTGTCTTCTTTGTCTCCTTCTCCTTACTGTTGTTTTCTTCTTCCCTACGCCTCTGGCATTCCTCAGATGGGTCTTGTCTTTGTCGACCACAGCTTCCTTGAAGGAGGGAGTGGAGCTCCCTCCTCTTCGGGCCGCCATTAGGGACTGCTCCCTCCTCAACGGGTCTGCGTGTTTCAGAGTTCTGCTCGCTCTTCTGTTTCCCGCCTCACTCCTTTCAATCTCTCTCCATTATCACTACCATTTGTATTACTCTCATATTATAAAATAAATGTTGCTTACCTTAAAGCACTACTTTTAGGGCGATAAAAACTCAAAATTTAAAATTGGGTGATATTTCAAGACTTATTATTTCCCATATAGTCCCATCTTTTATTTTATATGATGTGTCTTTCTTGTAAAACTGTATTAAATACCCTATATTATTATAAAATAAATGTTGCTTGCCCTTAAAGCACCACTTTTTGGGCAATATTTGGGGATCGACAATATGGCAAGTACAATCACCTAAAGCTCTTTTTCCACCTGCAGAGGCCATGTACGTATGTTATATGGATGACTCATGTCTTAAAAATGTATTAAATACCCTATAGTATCATAAATTATTTGTTGTTTGCCTTAATGTATTAAATACCCTATAATATTATAAAATAAATGTTGCATGCCTTAAAGCACTACTTCTTGGGCAATAAAACCTCCAAATTTAAAATCTGGCGATATTTCAAGATTTATTATCATCTTTTATTTTATATGATATATCTTTTGTGTAAAGATGTATTAAATATCCTATAATATTATAAAATAAATGTTGCTTTCCCTTAAAGCACCACCTCTTGGACAATAAAAACTCCAAATTTAAAATTTGGTGATATTTCAAGATTTAATATTTCAGCTAAGAGGCCATCTTACCTTTCTGGTAAAGTTGTATTAAATACCCTATAATATTATAAAATAAATGTTGCTCGCCCTTAAAGCACCAATTTTTGGGCAATAAAAACTCCAAATTTAGAATTTGGTGATATTTCAAGATTTATTATCATCTTTATAATATTATCAAATAAATGTTGCTTGCCCTTAAAGCACCACTTTTTGGGCAATAAAAACTCCAAATTTAAGATTTGGTGATATTTCAAGATTTAGCTATCTTTTATTTTATATGATGTGCATTTCTAAGTAAAAATGTATTAAATACCCTATAATATTATAAAATAAACATTGCATTCCCTTAAAGCACCAATTTTTCCGCAATAGAAACTCCAAATTTAAAATAGATATTTCAAGTTTTATTATTTCCCCTAAGGCACCATCTATTATTTTATATGATGTGCCTTTCTTGCAACACTATATTAAATACCCTATAATATTATAATATCATAAATTAATTGTTGTTTGCCTTAATGTATTAAATACCCTATAATATTATAAAATAAATGTTGCATGCCTTAAAGCACTACTTTTTGGGCAATAAAAACTCCATATTTAAAATTTGGTGATGTTTTAAAAGGAATCATAAAACAAATATAATATGGTAGGTCAACTTGTAAGTTGGCATTAGGAATCATAAAACAAATATTCTCTTTATTATTTCCCTTAAGGCACCATCTATTATTTTATATGATGTGCCTTTCTTGCAACACTATATTAAATACTCTATAATATTATAATATCATAAATTAATTGTTGTTTGCCTTAATGTATTAAATACCCTATAATATTATAAAATAAATGTTGCATGCCTTAAAGCACTACTTCTTGGGCAATAAAAATTCCATATTTAAAATTTGGTGATATTTTAAAAGGAATCATAAAACAAATATTCGCTGCCCTCCATGAATAAAATGAATATGGTAGGTCAACTCTATGAAATGTATAAAATGAATATAATTAGTCACCTTGTATGCTCACAAGTAAGTTGGCATAAGGAATCATAGAACAAATATTCTGTGCCCTCCATGAATAAAATTAATATGATAGGTCAACTTGTAAGTTGGCATTAGGAATCATAAAACTTCACATTCACGTGGCTCTTGCCAATTTCCAATTTCCAATCGTGATGATAACTGCGGTTACTGTGACCATGACCACCGGCCCTATCTGATCTATTTATGCTTTCACCGTTTCATGTCATTCCTACTTCAATTCCTTTTTTGCAATTTTTTTTCCAAGCTCGTATCAATGGCGGTTTCGAAGCTCGTATTAGTGTTGAGCATTTGCTTTTTCGCCCTCTTTCTGCTATCTCTTGTCATAGGCATAGACGGTGATCCGCAGGCAACGACCAGGCGATCTCTCGGTAAGAAAATCTGAACAATATCAAGTTACACCAAAAATATTAATCTAATAGCCTGATACTAATCGTAACATTGTTTGATCTGTGTGCTTAGGGCCCAGGAATCTGAGGGACCTCCGCTCTGTGTGCCCTGGCGGAATTTGTCCTCCTGGATTGGGAGATTAATTCACTGATTTGTTAAATAACTTGGCAACTTTGATTACTGTGGCTTCATAATACTGATGATTGTGTGTTTATAATAAGTGTGGGTCTCACAATATGCCGGTGCCGCTCTGATTACTGTGGCTTCATAATACTGATGATTGTGTGTTTATAATAAGTGTGGGTCTCACAATATGCCGGGGCCGCTCTGATTACTGTGGCTTCATAATACTGATGATTGTGTGTTTATAATAAGTGTGGGTCATTTTGATGGCTGGTTTATTTATTGTTTGAATGTTGATTCGATGATTGTGTGTTTATAATACCTGTGAGTTATTCTGAAAACTAGTTTGTTTATGATTTGAATGTTTATTTGTGTGTTTTTGATATTTAGTTTAGTTTTTTATTTACATTCAAGGGGTTTTAGGGTAAGATTAAAAAATTATATAAAGTTTTATTAATGATTTCAAAAGTGTTATTTTTTATTTACAATTGTTATATATTGAAAATTGTTATAAGTTTATAGTACTATATTTGGTATATTGTTATATGTTTATATTGATCAGAGTGTAAAATTTGAGGAAAAAATTATATTTTAAATTTGATTTTTAGATTTAGGCAAATATAATATGGATATTTTATAATTTGTTAATATAGATATTACATTATATTTTTATGGCTATACCTTTTAATTTGTTACAGTAAATATTATTATATATTTTTAAATGTAACATTAAGTGGCAACATCTAGTTCAAATATTTTATTTATATTTAATCAAGGTGTGCATTTCACTATTAAAGAATTACATATCTTACTTTATTTTATGTAGAAATTGAAATATTTTATTTGTGCTTCACACTGAAATAATTTATTTTATTACCATGTGTTTGTAAAGTACCATATGTGAGCTCCATGAAGGATCACATCTCCTTCATAATAGGTTGTAAGATCAATTTTATTTTAGATGTCAGATGCAAACTATATTGACTAGGGAAGAGTTACATTTTTTCAGCATATGAAAAAGTAGACCAAATAAAGTTTTTTTACTATCAATTACTTTTAGTCCTTTCTATATAAAGATGTAAAATTATGTTATTTAAAGGGGACACTCAAATGTTTATTTATGGCATACTTAAACTTATATTAAAATATTTTTTTTCTATTAACTTTTTTTAAGGCCCTTATTATTTTATTTCTTTCAACTTAAGGTTAAGTGATAACATATTAGTATGTATGTTTCATATTGAAATATTTTTTTGTTATTAACTTTATTTAAGGTGAGTATTATTTAATTTGTTTTAATGTAATGTTGAAAATGGCTAGAGGCTTGCTGGTCAGCTGCTGACCAGGGCTGTTACACCAATCAGATCATGGCAATCGTGGCAGCAACAACAAGTTCGACATCTCAATATCCACGAATACCAGGGTTCAAGTCTGATGAGAAAAAATGGAGTTAATTCTCCCAAAGGTATTGTTGTCTCTTCAGTTGCAGAAGTGCGGCAGGCCATCAAAGACGCGTTTCCGGAAGAGAAAGAGGTTGTTGTGAAAAGTCAAGTACTTGCTGGTGGTCGAGGATTGGGAACATTTAAAAATGGGTTTGAAGGGGGTGTTCATATTGCAAAAATTGATGAAGTGGAGGACATTGCATGGAAGATGCTAGGACAAATTCTTGTTACGAGACACACTAGACCTGGAGGGAAACCGATGAACAAGGGAGCACAACTCAGCTGCCTACCACCTATCCAAGGAATCATGGATGATGATACTTGGTTGATATAGGAGGAAAGAGATGGTAATACATACCGACACTATCACAGGCCATTCATAGATCCAAGAGTTTAATGTAGGCCTGACATGAACAGTTTTTATCATAATGATCATATGCAAATATTATACTTTCACTTGTTTTATCTCAGAACTAGTCTCTCTGCGAAGAGATCAACAACATATTAATGCTTTTTTTGAATAGTTTCTACTCTAGAATCACTTTTGTTTTTTGACAGGCCTAGCCTCACCATATGTATATGCTCAGCGTCTACAAAATGTAATTTTCTTATTAATAAAGGAAATTACTACTTTTTCCTCTCGAAAAAAAGTGATAACATATTAATATGTATGTTTCATATTGAAATATTTTTTTGTTATTAACATTATTTAAGGTGAGTATTATTTTATTTGTTTTAATGTAATGTTGTTTGAAAATATCTATCCCATAGTGGGCTATAGAGATCTTGTGAGCCCCATACAGTTATTTTATGTAAGATAGATATTCAAATATTTTATTTAAAGAAGATATTGAAATATTTTTAAACAGTAAAGAAATTATAAATTTATATTTTTTGTTTTCAATTACTATGGACATTGAAATATTTTAATTATCGCTAACACTTTTTTGTTATTAATATTTCTCTTTTAATATTACTTATCAATTCTATGTCATGGAATGAATTACAAGCTTCCATATTGACTCAAGGAGTAATTACCCATCTCCCTCACACTAAAAAGAGGAAGGAATTATAGAGGGAATTAGAGACTTTTCACTATAAATTACTTTATCTTTATATATAAATATGATGTAAAATTAAGGTTAGGGTGTTTGTGCTAGTGGCAAGGATTTTGGGCATTTTCCCACCACCCAATATGCATTACGGGTTTTTGGAATTCTTCCACCACCTAACATGCATTACTTCACAGGACATGGCATTACACTCCACGAATATTATTTACAAGAGCCACACTTACTATGAGCAAGTCTTGGAAATCACACTTAGTAGTTTCAATTCAAGGTACTCCTTTACATGTTTGTTTTAGGTTTTTGTTTGTCTCATCCACGGCGGGTAATATTGAGGATCCTTGGCCACTGAATGGACCTATCCCTATTGCACAACGAATGACCAGCATGTCACCTCGAATAATGAAAAGGAGATATTTCATGGTGTGAGATGAAATTAGAGAGGAGGTGATCTCCTACCAATCAATACCACTTTCTTGAAGGACGTATCATTCTTTATGGTGCAAGATTTCTCCGACAACAACCGCAATGAGAAGTTATTTTCTCCCATGGTCTATTTAGGTTGGTTTCTCACTTCTTCTTTCACTGAAGTATTTTTTGGCTTGGCATAGAGTTTTTGTGTTAATCCATTTTTCTTTGGTTCTCCTCAAAATGTTTTATCTCTGGTAGATTTTTCTTCTTATGTTCCCTTTTACTAATTGAAATATTATAAATGTGTATGCACATTCATTCATTTTCTCAAATTTAAACTCTTAACCCTACATATCATTCACAACCATTCCTTGTTTTCCCATTATTTTTCCACCAATATCCTCCCATTTCCCTCATGTTTGGTATCTAACTTACCTTGACTTTGGAACTTCCATCATCATTATAACCCATTTCTATTGGTCATCAAGTGCCTCCACCACCTTCTCCATCTCATCCACCCATAAAATTTGCATTAGTAGACCATCTCAAGGGCCTTCATCCATTTTCTAGCCCCTTTCTACCCCTAGGGTGGTCCCAACAAATATTTTGACTAACACTGTTCCATCTCAAGTGGTTTCTCCATATTTCCCCCATGTAATCCCTTTATCACCAACCCACAATGGTAGTTCAATGGATGCAACAATAAATATCTCTTCGAATCAAGTTGCGTAGTGGAAGACTCCACCCGGTGAATATCCATCACTCGCTGAAACATTCAAGATGAGATCATTCCCTTATGATTTCCTTTATTTATGATGAGTCTTAGTCTAAGCATTTTTTGTTTTAATTATATGCTATAACTCTTGTAACTATTAAATCCTGTTATAGTAGAGAGGTTAGGGGCATCTAAGAGGAAAACAATCTTGTGATTTACTAGATCATCTTCAGTGCAAGAACAAAATATGTAGAAGCATGCCCCAAAAGAAAGAATGTTGAGCTCCTTTCTTCTAGTAGGAGGATAAAGGATGCAAATGATGGCGATGAAGGTGGAAGTGGTCAGGAGACCCATTTGTATATACACCATTATATGCCAAATAGTCATGTTTGGGCATAATATGTTGTTAGTATATTAGAATAATTTTCTATATAGGCCACCACATGCCATACTTCCATGTTTAAGAGCGAACTTTGTTTTGTATACTGAGCATGTTGTGCCATTTTTTTTAAATGTGTGCATTTGAGACAATTTTGAATGTCTGTGTGTATTTATTCATGTATGTATGAATTGAAGTGTTATTTTAGTTGATGTTGAAGTGTTATATTTTTAGGTTGAATTTTCATGTACGTCATGATAATGCAATATCATCTATTATGAAGTGAGCAATTTAACATGTTGTATTGTTGAAGGAGTTTGGATTGGGTTTTTAAAGACATGTCACTTATGCATATTCCTAGTGAGAGAGTAGTTGATGATCCCAAACAAATTGTGACAAATTTGATCCCTTAGGGCACACAGTAAGCTCATAAAAAATCTGATAATCACTTTATTACAATCGTTTATGTGACATAGATATGTTTTTTTATCCTCAATTTCTATCTTAAATCACTTAAAATTTTCAACCCTATGTTATACAAAATCAACATGAATGAAAAATATTGAAAACTACTTAATCAATAAAGAATGCATGAAGAAAAATTTAATTGGAAATCACACAATTTTGGATAGCAAGATACTTTATACATGTGCAGATAAATGAAATAGATGTGAACGAATTTATCACAAAATTGGTACAATATCTCACTCTCCAAATTATAGCAAGGTAAAATCAAGAAAACCCTAGCCACCATAGAAGATCCATAAAAAGCTAGCATCAACAACAAAAATTCATCCCTTGGATTAAACAAACTTTTGACACATATTATCTTCCTACTAGCATTATTTTCTTCCTTATGGTTTACGAAACCTAGTCATGTTGGATCACACAAGTGACTCGAAAGGTGGTTGTAGCCCTTGTATCCATATATAGTTGTCCATCATAGGTTTTGATTTTTCTTATACTGTTATAACTCCTCTTTTCTTTTCTTAAAATAATTATTTGTTACCTAGTAGGGTCAATCTTGTTTATTTCTTTCTTTTAAATAAAGCATGCATCTCATAAGATTTATGTTTCTCTTCTCAAACATCCCTATATTTGTAATGATATGAATTACTATTCAACCACCATTTACAATGTCATTCTTCCCTTGTTGGGTTTATGAGGGTTTGGCACACGATCCCCCTTTGTTTCCAACTACAAAACCTAACACAAAATTTTATTTAGTTCATAACAACTTGTCATCTTCCTTCAAAGCATATTCCGAGACATTTTTTTAAAGAAAATCCTTACATTTTCATCTAGGGGTACATGGGACTATACCCAAGTTGTCGACTGAGGTCGACTCGGCTTGGGAACTAACCCTGGACCCGATAAATTCATAATAATTGTAGACTCTATATTTTAAATGATAAGCACGACCATTTCCAATAAGAAGATATTCATATTTAAATTTTCTAATATTAACAATTAGCAAACTTACCAACCTAATTCCATAAATATGTTGAAACACTATCAGAGGAAATAAATTTGCAATACTTATATAATTCTTCACTCTCACACTCGCTTTGTAGTAATCATAAAATCTGTGTGTACACATATCTTCTCCTAGCTAAGAAGATGAGTCTTATATTGTATCTTCCCCTAGCTTGTTCCACACTGAGTGTAGTTCTTGATGAGATAGAGAAATCTTAGAAATAACCTTGGCCTCCTCAATACATATATGGTGCTTAGTCTTCTCCATGTGCTCTGCCAGGGGTGAAGACCAGATCATCCCATGTTTGATGTTAGTTGCATGCTCATGACTCCTCTAATTAATAGAGCACCAACTTTCACCAACATAGGGGGCTCCACAAGAACAATGAATAACATAAACACCTTTCATGTCCTTGCGATCAACAAGGTATTTTACAGATCTTAGGGAGCTACGAATGGTGTTGAGGGTTCTAAAGGTTCAGGGAATATTATGCTTCATAAGGATTCTCGTAGTCTTGTTAGTGGTCCCGTCGATGAAAGGGTGATGCATGCCTGAGATTCGATCTTTAAGGTCTTTCTTAACCTTGGGACATTTGCTAGCTTTAAGGAAAGATTTCAGACCTTTGGTGCCTACTATATCCATTATTAATAAAAACATCAAGACTCAAATACAACTATGAATACTGACACTAGTTAGATTCCTCAACACTCCCTCTTAACTAGGGCGATATCCATAATAACATATATAGAGAGGTACATGGAAGATATCAAAATGATATGCTTGTTGGGTATACGACCAATAGTCCCACATTGACTAGAAGTGGGGAGGATCATGGGTATATAAGGATGGACAAATATCTCCATTGGTATGAGGCCTTTTGGGGTAAGTCCAAAAGCAAATCCATGAGGGGTTAGGCCCAAAGTGGACAATATCATACCATTGTGGAGATATGTGGTGTCCAGAGTCCTTACAAGTGGTATCAGAGCCATGCCCGAAGTTAGCCAAGTGGATGAATCCTCGGAATGTCGAACGAAGGGGGTGGGCCCCAGTAATATCATGATGG
>APFE031123062.1:1462-53246 GCA_000404065.3 Pinus taeda
AAAACAGAGAGGCAAGTGTCAGAGGGGAAGCTTATGGAAGATTCCATGATCTTCCACCTCGCATTTTGTCCCTGCCATTTGTCCATTCCCGACCATCGCACCCTACAGAGGAGCCATTCAATATGCATCGCACTCTATACACTGGGAAGGTGATATGCATCACACCCTTTGCATTGGGTTTTCAGTGTGGTCCAGTTTTGACCATTTATGAGCAGTTTTCAGTGGAGAACTTCTGGGAGATGTTGTAATCAGCTGACCTTGTTCCTTTAGGCAGTGAAGCAACACTTTTAGGGACTTAGGAGCCCTCAGTTTATGGACATTTATGATTCGGGTTGAAGTGCCCAAAAATGTCTATAACAGTTGCCCCCTAAAGCATGACGTCGTTAATCTTTTTGATGTTGGGTGAAATGCTTCACTATGAGGATCCAGAGTTTTTTCGAGCTGGGAGGCGACCTGTAATAAGATACAATACAATATATTATATTGACAACATTTTTTCATGATCTAGCTGAGGCGGGCATTTCCATGCTCAGCTTTATAAATTCATTTTCATGTACATAGGACAGACAATCGTCTATGTGACAGACTGATGATTTGGACTCATCATTCTTTGATTTGGATGATCATCTGTTCGGAAATGATGTACACTTGATGTCTTTATATTCCTAAATATATCACAGCCTATATGGATGAAACTAGATCCGAGGTCTTCAAAACTCGTTCAATCTTCACTCGGAGTACAAGTCGATCCATGTGAAAAATGTTCTAGAGTCGAGCATGGAAAGAGATCGCCTGATTACTAGCCAATGATGTAAGTTGTTAACAAGCGCGAGAGGAATCACCAATAATGACAATGAACCTCAAGGTACTACAACACAATTCACGTGGTGTGAAAAAGGACTTGGCGTCGAACACCACGTAAAATCTCTCAGTCGAAGGCCATTAATGTAAACCTGTCGCCGAAAGTGAGAAACTTGCCATTGAGGCATGCAAGCTTCAAAGTACTAAAAGGAAGTGACCCATCGCAGGAGGGCCTTAATGAATCCCACATCAACGACACAGAACGAAGAAAATGATTTTGGAGGTGAAAACAATCTGACGATACAGGGTTCAGGGTGGCGGTCATGAAGGAATGGAGCATGAATGTATTGCAGTGGGTGAGACACAGGTGAATTGTTTGAATGCCTTCTCTTGAACATATCGGCGACACTGATGATGGATTGGTTGCATTAACCCCAAAGATGGATGGTGTGATGGACCAATGGTGATGACCAATGAACGGAACAACCCAACCCGGCATGGATGCGGAAGGAAAGTGTCATGTTCAAGATCGACTTGCTACCAATAAAGCTTTTTCAAGTTTTCTTCCCAATTTTCCCCAGTCATTGCTGACCAGTACTTCTTTATTTTTGTCAAGCTTGAGGAGGATAACATATGCTTGTTCTATAATCCACCCTTCGGGCGAACCAGTCGCTATATTTTAACGAGCCTAGCGACAATGAAACTCGTTCTGGTCCATTTGGATGCGTTTGTCGCTATTTGGTTTTAACGAGTTTAACGACAAAGATAACTCGGTCCCTTTCAATTTTAGAGAGTCTGAAAGGAACAGAAAGGAGACTCCAACGATTCTTTTTCATCATGTAATCCCTTAAGTCCGAAAAAGCATAAAATAATACAAAAGGCGTGAATTTTCGATAGTTTTAACGAGCCGAACAAGACAAGCGCTCGATCGTTTTGTGTAATAATCCCTTAGGTCCAAAAAGATTAAAATCTAGAGGAGGGATAGCACTTCCGATGATTTTAACAAGCCGGAGAGGCCAATTTCTCGGCAATCTTTTCATTTTTTACGAGTCAATTGAAAAGAGCTTAAAGGAGACTCGTTTTCAAGGAACGAGTGACGGTTTCGGGTAGCAGCTGATTCTAGGTAAGATTTGGAATTTTCCAATCACGGCAGTGTCACAAGGATGGCTAATAGAATCACTCTTCGCAGATGTTCCTTAAGGGGTAAAAACCATATGGGGGGAAATGATCGCTAAAAACAGGAGTAGCAGGGACGATGAGAAAACAAAACAAGGCTAAAAAGCTGCGATAAGGCATTCACAATGGTTATTTACCGGTTCATTTTTTAATGAGCTTAAATGTTGGGGGAAACATTTGCTCATGACTTATGTTTATTTTTAACGAGCTTGAACTATGCGCTAAAACTGCTCGTGGGGGTTTTATTTTTTAATGAGCTTGAACCCTATAGTAACACTGCTCACCATTCGTATGATAAGAATGTCTCATTCAAGATGCTATTTTGAAGGGGCTTACATCTTTAAATATTTGCCCCGAATCCTTTCTTTATGCAAGATAGGAAACAGCTAGCCTTACGGGTTTGAAGGGTTAGAGGTACTACAAATTCAAAAAATACATAGTCGCTCTTCGCTTGCATGCGGAAAGGTTTGCATGCCCCTAGGTATAGCGAAAAATTTCTAGGTTACCATGAAAGTTCCATTTGCGTAGCAGACAGAAAGCTTCCTTGGCGATGTCTACCAAAATAGACAAAGGGGAGTGGTGCGACCGCATGCCACTCAACATAACCTTAACGAAGGTATCTTATTCCAGCCCAATCCCATTCTTGTGAGGACGGGTGTCAGACTAGTCATATATCCCCCACGGAAACCCACTCTATACCCAAGGTTTCTCTGCCGAAACAGACTAGGGTGCATGCCCCCTGGGTTTCAGTCACATCCTTCTGAATCACTCGCGATCATCAAGTGGACGGACTAGAGATCGATGAGACATTCCTTGTGTGAAAAGACCATTTAGGGATGGTATTTGACTATTTGTGATGTGTGAATCGGGGAATAACATTTCGTCTACGAGCTTGACCATTCTGCCTTTGTGCGGAAAACACACTACTCTAAAGAGTGAGGAGACGATGGCTCCCATGCAATAAATATAGTCGTGTCCAAGGAGTAGATTATAATCCAAGGGTCCTTGAACTACCATCACGTTCATGTGAATGGTTTCCCTTCTCAAAGTAATGGGCACATTTGGAAGGATCCCTAAAGGTCAACTGGTTCCTTTGTCGAAGCCTGTCATATTTCTCATTTCAGGCAAAAGCATTGGCGAACCAAGCGCTTTCCAAGCAGTTGAGGAAAGGATACTCACATAAGCCCCTTCATCGATGATGGTACTAGCCATAAACATTCTGTAAGCTTGTACAATGATTTTGAATGGTACACTAGCTGGTAAACGAGGTCTGCCTAGTAGATTCCAGTCGAAGGAAACGACTAGGTTGCTTGGTGGTGGGACCGAATAGTCGGCTGGATATGACTCTAATGAACTTCCTTCCTGTGATAAAGGAACGGGAGGACTGCCCCCAAGTTCATCGGAGTCTATGTTGATGAAAAGAATTTGAACAGTGTCGTTCTCTTTCTCTTCAGTGACGATATCATTCGAAGAAGAACACTCTGAAGGCAAGACTGTGTCAACTACCGTCTCGACCTTTTGACTTTTGTCTAGTATGGATTCAGAGGGTTCATTTTCAATGATAGATGCTTCGGCCGACCACAATGACGGGCCAGCCAGATTTTCAACTGGTGGAGGACTTGGCAAGAGTTTTTTATATCCAGGAGGAAGCCATAGCGGTGAAACAAGACGGTCATCCAAAACTCTTTTAGCCTCGTCAAGGAAGGGACAATGGTGGACGGCGTGATTGCCTTCACACAAATTACAAGGAAATCTGGGATTCCTTTTCTATCCATGTGCTTCACTTTCAATGGTTGATGGTGTGCATTCAACATGATCGTCGGAGGTTGATGCCACCGGATTGTGCAAACGAGGAGACCAGTCCCTTAAGATCCGAGGGATGCAGGGACAATCTCGGTGATAGTGGTCTCCATTGCAAATGACACAAGGAGATCTAGGTTTCGATGGTGCAATGTGAGGATTTTCGCTAGATGACGCTTGGTTGCCCCCTTTCGATTTTGGTTCCTTTTTCTTCTTTTCCTTTTTCTCTTTCTGCTTCTTCTTCTTCTCAGTCACTTGATTTTTAGCTTTATCGGCTCTCTCAAGCGAAGAGGAAGGAGGAGAGGGAGAATCAGATGAAGTAGAAGGTTGGGAGGAAACTCTAGTGTCATTTAGTTGCTGACTTGACTGTTCAAGAATTACGGGATTCTGAACAAAAAAGGTAGAAAAGAGCCAGATAGGCAAACCAATTGTCAACTCTGGAAGTGACAAAGTGGCCATATGGGGTGCACCAACATCTCCCCATGAGGAGAAGGGACTAGGATTTCCTCCAAGGGGAAATCCTTGTTTCGTAGACTCCATTTTCTCAACCTAAAGACCAATGAGGGAATTTGTGATGTTATTTCGATTAAAATAAATTTTAGACGCTTTGACACAACTTGTTTTTTCAATTTTAATGAGTCGAGAAAAAACAAAAGATGACTCTAGTCACCTTCGATTTTTATTGAGCCTGAAGTGACAAGTGCTTAGAGGACCTTTTCCTTTAAGGAGTCTGAAAAGGAGAAAAATGGACTTCTCTGGAGATCTAGGCAGAGGGGATTACCAAACCAATCACAAAACTGTATAATACTTTTTACGTTACGACAATCAATCTTCCTGAATGCTATGTTCAGTGCATTGCGATCGATAGGGCGGCAGACACGGCTTCCTAAGGATAAATGATGCAACCTATTGTGGTCTCCCAAAATATACTCGATGGTACATGGGAGCACAAGTCCATACTGGAACTTGTCATCTCAGAGTGGAGGAATCACCCAACCAACAATGAAAACAACAGTTACCAGGTTTTACGATGCCGGAATACGTCTCTAGCCTTTCAGGTTCATTGCGTGATGTGTATACAATTCCTAAAATGCAGTCTAAGATGATAAACAAACGTTTAATCTTCTTTTGGCAATGAAAATCTTAGCTACTAAGGAAAGAAAGTTAAGAATCTTTCTGCAAAGAGCACAGAGCACACGCTAAATGCACTGTCCTAAATCAAACCAAGCAGTCAAAATGCAAATTCACATGCATGTATTTGTTTTTCAGCCTTCTTAATGTATGAATGATGATAAGAAAGCTATGTGCAAATCTGAATTATTTTCAAAGCTATAGTACTGAACAAATTTCTTTTCAAAATGAAGTGAAGGTAGGAGAGACACTTTGCGATTTCGAAATGAAAATTGCTTTTCAACACTTTAAAAACTATTAATTCAAATCATATGCAATAGCAACTGTATAATCGACTATCAAGAACAATAGGATTGTCTTCTAAAACTGAAAATGACAGCTACGACACTTTCAGTTCAAGATGTTAGCGCTCAAATCTACCTTAGGCTGAAATAAGGTAGGACTCAAGGCCACATCAAACCACGCTCAGCCTCGTAGCTAGCCCTACGAGGACAGGAGAGGGCTCTCTCCGGGTCAAAATCAGCAAAAGATAATCAAAGAAGGCTCGAGATGACCGAATTTATGACTAATTTTAGGCTAGGTATTAAGTACAAAGAGTGTAGAATTGATTTTTTAAAGGTTTTGCTGAATTCAAGGGAAAGGCAATTTTGAGTGCGGGGATGAGGCACAGTTTTTGCAGAGGTCTACTTGGGGCAAGATAGGCGATTGTTTTGATGCATTAAAGCAAGTGAGATGGATATATCAGACTGGTGAGGAGCTAAGGAGAGCAAGGAATCTCAAGGATTCTCCTTAAACTGAAGAAAACATAGAAAATTAAACAAATTTAAAGGCAGAGCATGGAAAGTTCATGGATTCTACCTTAACACTTAATTTGTTTAATTACAGCAGATTAAATAAAGAAAATGGTACACATACACAACTTACAAGTACTGAGAGAAACACACCATCAACACAAAGCCACATGAATCCCAAATAGTGCTGCAAAACCCTGGTCTTTCCTTTCCTAAAATGCAGATAAGGTATGTACAATATAGTCTCAAGCTATTCCCAAGAGTCCAACCCTGAAAATGACTAAGAAAATACATAATATAGGCAAGCCAACTCATTCCCTTACCTCTAGGGGTCGATCTCATCATCCTAGGAGCTGTTTCAACCAATTCTAAACTAAGCACTACAATCTAGGCAGTCAAAATAACTTGCCTCTATAAGCTAGGAAACCAATTCATTCATTACATTATTGCTATTTTATGAATGAATCATCTATAATAGGTAAATAAGTGTCCAAACAACATAAAGTTCCAATAATTACATCAAGAAGGGTGAAAAATCCCATCACAAGTCAAAACTAGTCAAACTGGCTTGATTTGCTGAGATGAGGACAAAAACTTTGCCAAAAAACCCTGTGCACCGCGTGCCTGAGCCCTGTTCTCCTTGCGACTTTCCACCTTCTTTTGGGGCACTTCCTAGCATCCAAATTGAGCTTAGTTTGCCTTTTTGGAAAGCCCTAGATGTCTACTTTCTAACCCAAGTGGAATTTTCCGATTTGGTCTCCATTTGACCCTCCAAAAGTGGATTCTCCCAGAAGTACTTCCTACTGGTGCAAAAAGTGGCAGAAAGGTGATTTCATGATGTTTTTGAGCTTTTGATCACCCAAAAATTGATGAAATTCCTTGGCAATGGCTGAGCATGTGTATTTCATCATGAAAAATCCAAAAATATAAGCCATATGTGATTTGGACCTCCCCATCTTATGGGTCGCGCTGCGCGTTATGCGTAGAGCCAAAAAGCCTGTTTCGCAAGCCAAAAATTTTGAAACGACAAAATTTTCTCCAAATTTGGTGAAGAACCTCCATCATGTATCATGCTCAACTAATGAAGCCTCAGCCAAAACTCGAAATGGATCAGGCCTTTTGTGTTGTTTTTGTGCTTTGCTCAAACGCCTCTTGAGGATCTTCATTCTCGCTTTGCAAACATGCATGCGAGCCCAATAGTGAGTCTTCATGTGGCAAAGCATGTCTTTGTCCCTGTTTGCCTTCACCAACAACTTCTCCAAATGAGTGTTCACCCGGATGAGCATTGATTCCCGATCAATAGGTGTCAAATCACCGAGTCTCCTATGGGCCAATTCCCGGTCTTCCCGGATCTTTCGCAGCTCATAAAGTTCATGCTCATCTTCCAGCTGTTTGTTGCACTGTTATAAGTAGTTTATCACCCATTTAGCCATCTACAATTTCTTTTTCAGCTACTCATTCTTGGCCCTTTTCTCTCGGATGATCTCCTTGAGCTCCGAGTTAGGCAAGCTAACATCAACATCAATGATACCGATATCCTGACTTCCTGAAGGAACCACATCAACCATGGGTCTCTTGCCCCTATCCTGGATCTGTACCTGTGCTGAAGACGGAGGCGAGACCCCTTCCACATGATGTGGAGATAATACTCGCTCTGCTGATGATGTCAACGAGACCCCTTCCACCCCGGGTGGAGATAGTACTCATCGTGCGGCTGCAAATAAGGCCCTGTGGCCTTTATGATATGTCACATATACTGGAGAATCAACATGCTCGGTCTCAGGAATGTCAAACTGCTGTGAAGACCCTCCCTCATCATGAACTATCTCTGGAGGACGCTGTAGTGCGGAAAATAAATCACGGGAGATGAAATCCTCCCAAGCAATACCCTACTGTGCCAACTGATGCATCACTATGATTTTGATCAATGCATAGTGAAATATGCTCCTGTGCTGATGTGCCGGGCTCTTCCTCTATACTAAAGGCACCATCCTCTCTATGTTTCAACACATGAAAAACGGAATGTTCATCATACGTACCCGTGTGAAATGCATCAACAAACGAACATGGTACACATAGAGACGTGAGAATCTGCCCTCACAACTGAAATACCGAATGATGAGTTTCATCAACGGTGCAAACTCATCTTTCAAGAATCTGAAAGGAAAGGCTGCACTCAAGTGTCTGATATATCCAGGCTTGATATATGGCTCATAGTAATACTTGTCCAGCATCTGGCGTTTACTCCATTCCTCCCCCACATTTGGTATCCCGGTGGCCTGAGAAATAGTGTCGGGTGACAAGGTGAAATCCACTCCGGCAAGGTTTACATGACCATCCTGTAGGTTAAGGAAAAATAGATGGACCAGTTCCCGATGATGCTAAGTTTGTGAGATCATCTCACAATATTGGTAACATGCTTGGCGCCGAAAACAATCCATTGCAAGTGGGCAATCTTGCAATTGAGCCAAAGAAGTAGGCTCCTCCCTAACATGCTGTCCACTTTTGCCACCTTTATGATACCTCCGTGGCACATTAGGTACATTGACTTCCGGTGTAGAGTCACTATCATATTCCTGCTCATATACTGACTCGGTCTTTGACATCATCTTTAAAAACAAGGTAGCTAGAATATATATATATGCTGATATAGAATTGTGTACAAAATTGACTATATACCTTTTTCCTTTTTCGCAAATGCTGTGACCAAGGGGACACAAATGACAAGGGAATTGTTAGGAAAAGGGAAAGATTAGGGAAATGGGAACAATGGAAATAAAACAAGGAAATTAGGGAAGGGAAGGGGCATGGAAAATCTTGAAAATTTAGGGTTTTGGGATGAGGTAGGGATTATACGTTTATAATAGAAGGGAGGGATTGGGATTGTTAGGGAGGATGGTGTGGGGTTTATGAGGAATTATTGGGGAAAATAATGGTGAAAATAGGGGATGGGAAACAAAGGGAATAGGAAAACCTTGGCAACAGGGATTTTTGAAAACCCTACAGCAAACTTGACACTTAAATCCTTACAACAAATTTATGAACAAGAAGGGTTTTTACACTTGGTTTTTCATGGCAAATATAGCATAATTTCTTTACATAAACCATCCAAAAACCAAGAACAAGCTGTGATGTAAGCCTACCTATGATTTGATGGGTAAGAAGAGGTGATTTGAGTGGTTTCTGGGCAAAGTTCAGGCATAAACTTCTATGCGCCGCGTGCCTCACCTAACGCGCCGCGCGCTCCTGATGCATCGTGCGCGTGTTAAATTGCACTAGGAATTGTTGCCTGATGCGCCGCGCACCACTGATATGCTACACACATGACCTGATGCACCGTGCGCCACTGAAAACGGCCCAAGTTGCTCACAAACTCACAAAATCGCCTTAGAACAATCCTCTTTTCTCTTGGAACTTGTTGATTTTTGCTTAACCCAAAACCCATTTTCTTATGTTTGGTTGTTGACACTTTTTCAAAATTAATAGGTTCTGACCTTTTTGGTTTCCCCTTTAAAATTAGTTGAAATAATGATTTTCTCGGATAATGTTTTGCAGGGATAGCTCTGATATGCTTTGGCAAAGGAGACCAAGGCTGCACTTGAACAATTGAAGAACTGAAAATTTTGACAATTTTTACAAAAATGAGGTGGCGACTTATCTTCAACATAGAGTTTTGAAGAGAAGTCCTAATTCAGCTGTACAATGATGAAAATTATTGAAGTGATGATCTATTGAAGACATCCCTCTGGCCTGTTGGTCTTCTAGGACTTTTCAAGGCAAAATTGACTCAACCTTAGACCTAAGACCTAAAAACTTAAAACATGATTGTAAATGACCTTTGAAGATTTATTTTAATGAATAGACCTGAACTAGCAGTGCCAAGCATGAGGGGAATGAGTGAAAAAAACTGCTCCATCAAAGTTATGGCATGCCTAACGAAATGCAACTGATCAAAACAGATGGGACACCTAAAACATGAAATGCAAAAGAGCTTTGATCTCTGACGGAGGGATAACTAGACCGACTCTAACATTGGCTCCAATGGGGATGGTAGCTCCTTGGATATGCCAAGAACCGCAAATCTCTGTAAGAGCTAGACAGTGCCTTCATCCATTGGGCGATGGAGTCATTATTCTGACACAAAATTTTGAGAATTTGACTGAAAAACCAAAAACTGCTTTGACCAAACTAGACTCGAAACTAAGAGATTTAGACAACGGGCTTGACAAACTTAGACTAACTAACCTTCATTTTCAGAATTATAGCCTTCACCTCAGGCCCCAAACTGAAGATGATAAGTTAGTATACATGTGTAATAGGATAAAAGTAAAATGATATGTACAATGATGATGAAATGGGCAGAAAATACTCAGAAGTAGTATCTCTTTAACAACCGACCATTAATCGACCCTCCAGTACATTCATCTCTATTCATTTCTTTGAGAAGAAAAGCGTTTTGGCCGCGATATGCTGCAATCTTGTAAGGACCCTTCCATAAATTTTCAAATTTTCCATGCTTTCCCTTGTCTTCATGACGAGCATCCCATCTCAAAACTACCTCATATAGCTGAAATGTGTCCGCCTTTGCTTTCCAGTCATAAATATTTTTGATGTGCTCCTACAACTTGCAAGTGTTTTGAAATACCTCCTCCCTTGTCTGCTGTAAATGAATCATCTGATTAATCCTTCTCTGCATAGGACCTTCCTCACTACCCGCTTCTTGAAGCAATTTGACTACCGAGACATCAAGTGAAGTAGGAAAAACCGTGTCTGTTCCGTACACCAACTCGAAAGGAGACATGCCAATAGACTTTTTCTGACTCACTCTATCAGCCCATAGTGCATTTATCAACTTCTTGTGCCAACCCTTTTTGCTGATTTCCAACAATTTCTTAATGATATTGACCAAGGATTTATTAGATGACTCCGCCAATCCGTTTCCTTGAGGGTGGTATGTGGTTGAATGTCCCAAGCTAATATTGTACTTATAGCAAAACTCAATCATCCTTTTTGACTTAAACGCTGCTGCATTATCCGTGATTAACTTACTTCGACATCCAACACGTGACAAAATATTGGTTTCAAGAAAAGAAATAATTACCGCATTCGTAGCTTGTCGATTAGGAATTGCTTCAATCCATTTTGTAAAGTAGTTTGTGGCTGTTAATATCCATCGATGCTGTCCTGATGATGCCAGATGAATTTCGCCAATGAAATCCAATCCCCACTGCTAAAAAGGTGCGCTGACTTCAATTGGTTTGAGAGGCAAAGGCTGGAGTTTCTGTTTCCCTTCAAAAATTTGGCATTCATGACAATTTTTAACAGCCTTATATACATCTGAAAATAATGAAGGCCAATAATAGCCTACCCTTAGAATCTTGTTTGCTGTGGTCTTCCAAAACAGATGACCTCCACAATCCCCTCTATGAAAGTCTTCCATGACTCTTTTGGCTTCCTCCTTGACCAAACAATTCAATAACATTCCACCAGGACCTTTCCAAAACAATGTTGAATCAAGTATGCAGAATTTTGCAGCTTTCAATTTCAAAGTTCTACTTCTGTTTCTAGGCATTCTAGCAGGTGAGGACAAATGCTGAAGTACATATAAAATGTTAGCATACCAAGGAGAAGAAAGAAACATTTCAGATACCTGAACGGATGGATTCTCCTCATCTTCATCGGACATGGCAGCAATCAAATTTATATCTAGGACTTGCAAATTTGTTTCAACCATTAACTTGGCGAGTCCTTGACCTTTGATCAGCTTGGCAGGTTTAATCTCTACATCATACTCTAACAACGCAACAATCCACTTACCCCGTCTGCCTTCTGGATATGCCTGTACTAAAATATCTTTAACTACTGCGTTAGGAACATAAGTTAGAATATGGGAATGCAATATGTACACATAGAAATATTTCAAGGCCTTTACAACTTAATGATGTTATATTTCAATGCTCCATCTCTTATAATCTGACTAAAAAAAGAAATTGGATTTTCAACACCTTCTCTCTTTTGCATTAACACAGTTGCCAAAGTGTTCTCAGAAGCAAATGAGAACAAAATAAAATCCTGAGTGTAGTCTGGGCTGATCAAAATAGGAGCTGAAGAAAGAGCTAACTTCACTAAATTAAATGATTTCACCACCTCTTCGGTCCACTTTACCTAACTGTCCTTCTTGAGCATGCTTGTGATTTCTCTAAGATGCTCTGCTAGATTTGGAATGAAGTGACGCAGAAAATTGAGTTTACCATTGAAGGACTGTATTTCTTTCTTGTTCCGGGGCTGTTCAATTTGCTGAATGGCTTCGACACGTGCAGGATCAACACAGATGCCATCTTTAGATATGATATGGCCAAGAAGTTTTCCCTCATCCATGGCAAAAAGACTCTTTTTTGGATTCAGCGAAATGCCATATTTTCTGCACTTTTGGAAAACAATTTTCAAATGATACAAATGTTCCTCATCAGAATTTGAAAACACAGTTAAGTCATCAAGATAAACAACTAAAAATACATCTTTCTCATTGGCGAAAGCCATGTCCATTGCGCACTGAAAGGTGTCTCCTGCATTTTTCAAACCAAATGACATCTTTGCATAATGAAATGTTCCCCATGGAGTGGTGAACGCTGTCTTGTCACGGTCATCTTCATGCACTAAAATCTGACTGTATCCTGAATAGCAGAAACTGATTGATCTCTCCATCATCTTGAAAAACTTTCCAACATCGCTGATTGTCCGGAACAATGGGACGGTGTTTCACATGAATCTCAAACTTGTTGCTAGAATTCATTGGAATTTTTAAGTTTCTTTCTGCCTTAGCAAGTCCATCAGCAACACCATTTTGTATGCGAGGCACACATGTCAAGGTATGATCAGAAAATAACTTCAAAATATCTAAGACTGCATTTCGATATGCCCTCATACGAGGATGCTTGGCCTGAAACTCACCCTTAACTTGCTTTATTACCAACTTGGAATCACCATAGACTGCAATCTTCTTCACTTTCAGCTTTTTAAGAATCTTTAGGCCAGCAATGAGAGCCTCATATTCCGCCTCATTATTTGAAGAATCAAATGCTAGTTTATAGGAACACACTCTCACCTTGCTTGGAACTTTGTCTTGAGCGGAAAAGGGACTTCGAATCCACACACCAATACTAGCACCATCATTACCTATTGCGCCATCAAAATCCATGGTCCAAAGACCATCTTCATCTTCTTCCAAGTGTTGAAATTGTGTTAGCTCTGTTTTTTCTGTTTGCTGCCCCTTATCTTCAGTTGTTTGCTCCATAGTAGCTTGTTGTTCTCCTCTTTCCTTTTGTATAACTTCTTTGAAATTTTCAGCGATCTTTGGTATATCTTCTGCCTGAACTATCTGACTATCTAGATCATTAAAACTATCAGCAAATAAAACAAATGACTCCAAATATGTATGTACATAATTTACAGGATGATTGATTGGCTTCTCTTTGCTAGTTATCATGTATTTCATCTTTTGCTCTCGATATAGCTTTCTCATTTGACTGAAGACTGGAATTGTAGCATAAGAAAAGTCTAACTATAGAGTACCATTCAACTTAGCCCCCCAAGATCTTGAAAGTAGCATACCAAAACGTGGAGGAATGTCCACCACAACCACATCCATCAAGACATTCTTCGCTGGGATTTGGTCTAAGCTAACAACCAAATCTTTGATGAGCCCGATACATTTCACACGGCTGGAATCAAATGAATACAAATCATGATATTTCCTTGTAATGTCTAACCCCAACTTCTCCATGATCGCCTTTGGCATCAAATTGTGCGAAGCACCCGAATCGAACATAGCATTGTGCAAAACATATTCATGCAATCTCAAACTGATATAAAAGGGAGGAACATCACTATCAGGGGACTCACCATCCAATGCTGGCCCGAAAATCAATTCTGGATGATCATCTTCAACGTTCAGCGTGTCAAACATGGGATCAAAATTCAAAATTTTAGAGACTTGACCTCGGTAGCTGCTGTTTTTCATGATTTCGGTCAAAGGAATAGATACTTTTAATTTGGAAATTTCATTTTCCAAACTAAATGCTGAAACTTTGTCGACTTCTTTGACCGAAACTTCTCTCCTATCTTTGATTATACTTTCCTGATTTGTCCTTTCTGCTGCTGATATCTTGCTAGTTGTGGGATCAATTGTCTCCTTTCCTTTCTTCTGTGGTATCGGTGAATCCGTCTTTGGTGTTGTAGCTTCTTTTCTTTTCTGAATTGGATTGATGGGCACATCTCGGTTTCTCAATGAATACTACTTCTGTTGAGTGGGCAAGGCATTCAAATATCCTCTTTGGTAATCATCTAAATCTGCATCATTAGCTAAGATAAAATCTTCATCTTGCTGGGTGCCTGAACTTTCTCCATACTCTTCTTCTTCAGTGATGTAAATGGGCAGATCATTAGGAGTAAAGAAGTGATTTTGGTCCCCTACTACATCAGCATCTTCATTTGAATCTTGACTCGTAAAATTCTGCAAAAGAGGAGTCTTGATTGGTTGCTGGGCTGCCGGATCTTGTACTCTTGGTTCACGTTGCTTAATTATGAACTGAGGTTGTTGCTGGCCACGGTAATTTGGATTATGAATCTGCGGTTCTGATTTGTCAAGATTCATTCTTTTGAACATTTTTTCCATCTCACAAAGCCAAGGCGGTTCTGATGTAGATTCTTCCTTTATAGTCACTCTTTTCTCTGCCTTCAACCGTGCTCTTTTGTCATTAAGATTTGCCTTAACATTAACAACAATATTTTGCATATCTTCTAAAGTAGGCAGAGGTGTATGCGGAGGAGAAGCGATGTGGGATGAAGGAGGATAATTGGCTGTAGATTCAGAATAAGTAATTATAGGTTGCATAGGAATGGTGGGAATGAAAGGCGGTTCAGTAGGAATTCTAGAGGTAGATGTCGTGACAGTGGACCGAATGTTTGCAGATACAACTTCTAAGAACTCAGCAAGATTGGTAGCTTGGATTTCGGTCTAAAGGTGCCTCAAGATAAAATTGTCAATTAATTTTTTGTGCCTTTCAAATTCAAGAGCTACAGTAAAGTCAGGATTTGGAACAATAGAATCAAGAGTGTTTTCAGACTTGGTTTTAAACAATGACAATTCTAACTTTTCGTCGAAAGCAAGTTCTTCAAGGTATTCAAAAATTGCAGGACATGAATGAGATTTAACCAAGGGAGTCGCCGAGCTTTCTTGACGGAGGATTTTTCGAATCAAATTGGGATTTTCGTAAATAGGGGGTGGATTTAGATCTGGATTAGCTCTTGTATGTCTTTTTGACGCCAGTGTGTTTATCAGAAGATGAAAAGAATTAAAATAATTCAGCCAATCGTTTGCTAGACTCAATCATCCAAAGGTCTAGAATGAACAAAAGTATTGGGGTGATTTGCGAATCAAGTTTCCACAAGCTAACCAGAGATCAACTGAAGTGGCATTTATCTACTTCCGCTTATGCATAGCAAGAGCGTTTTGAAATCTACCTGGCGTGACTTCAGACTCCATCTAAGACTTGTGAAAAAAACTCATCAACGAGCAAACCATTTGAGATTTCTTCCCCAGTATGGTCGCAACTATGTTAGCGCTCAAATCTACCTTAGGCTGAAATAAGGTAAAACTCGAGGCTACATCAAACCACGCTCAGCCTCGTAGCTAGCCCTACGAGGATAGGAGAGGGTTCTCTCCGGGTCAATCTCGGCAAAAGATAATCAACGAAGTCGAGATGACTGAATTGATGACTAATTTTAGGCTAGATATGAAGTACAAAGACTGGGAAATTGAGTTTTTGATATTTTGTTGAATTCAAGGGAAAGGAAATTTTAGGTGCGGGGATGAGGCACAGCTTTTGCAGAGGTCTACTTGGGGCAAGATAGGAAATTTTTTTGATGCCTTAAAGCAAGTGAGATGGATAGATCAGACTGGTTAGGAGCTAAGGAGAGAAAGGAATCTCAAGGATTCTCCTTAAACTGAAGAAAACATAGAAAATTAAACAAATTTAAAGGCAGAGCATAGCAAGTTCATGGATTCTACCTTAACAGTTCATTTGTTTAATTACAACAGATTAAATAAAGAAAATGGTACACATACACAACTTACAAGTACTGCGAGAAACACACCATCAACACATAAAGCCACATGAATCCCAAATAGTGCTGCAAAACCCTGGTCTTTCCTTTGCCAAAATGCAGATAAGATATGTACAATATAGTCTCAAGCTATTCCCAAGAGTCCAACCCTAAAAATGACTAAGAAAATACATAATATAGGAAATCCAACACATTCCGTTGCCTCTAGGGGTCGAGCTCATCATCCTAGGAGCTGTTTCAACCAATTCTAAACTAAGCACTACAATCTAGGCAGTCAAAACAACTTGCCTCTATAAGCTAGGAAACCAATTCATTCATTACTTTTTTGCTATTTTATGAATGAATCATCTAGAATAGGTAAATAAGTGTCAAAACAACATAAAGTTCCAATAATTACATCAAGAAGGGTGAAAAATCCCATCACAAGTCAAAACTGGTCAAATTGGCTTGATTTGTTGCGCTGATGAGGAAAACTGTGCCAAAAAACCTTGTGTGCCGCGCGCCTGAGCCCTGTGCGCTGCACGCATTTCCACCTACTTTTGGGGCACTTCCTGGCATCCAAATTGAGCTTCGGTTGTCTTGTTCGAAAGCCCTGGATGTCTACTTTCTAACCCAAGTGGAATTTTCCAATTTGGTCTCCATTTGACCCTCCAAAAGTGGATTATCCCAGAAGTACTTCCTGCTGGTGCAAAAAGTGGCAGAAAGGTGATTTTCATGATGTTTTTGAGCTTTTGATCATCCAGAACTTGATGAAATGCCTTGGAAATGGATGAGCATGTGTATTTCATCATGAAAAATCCAAAAATATAAGCCATCTATTATTTGGACCTCCCCATCTTATGGGTCGCGTGCTGCGCGCTACGCGTAGAGCTAAAAAACCTGTTTCGCAAGCCAAAAATTTTGAAACGACAAAATTTTCTCCAAATTTGCCCAAATTTGGAGTGAAGACCCTTCATCTTGTATCATGCTCAACTAATGAAGCCTTGGCCAAAACTCGAAGCGGATCAGGCCTTTTGCGTTGTTTTTGCGCTTTGCTCAAACGCCTCTTGAGGATCTTCATTCTCGCTTTGCAAACATGCATGCGAGCCCAATAGTGAGTCTTCATGTGGCGAAGCATGTCTTTGTCCTTGTTTTTATTCACCAACAACTTATCCAAATGAGTGTTGACCCGGATGAGCATTGATTCCCGATCAATAGGTGTCAAATCACCGGGTCTCCTATGGGTCAATTCCCGGTCTTCCCGGATCTTTCGCAGCTCATAAAGTTCATGCTCATCTTCCAGCTGTTGTAGCGACTCATTCTCAGCCCTTTTCTCTCAGATGATCTCCTTGAGCTCCGAGTTAGGCGAGCTAACATCAACATCAATGGTATCGATATCCTGACCTCCTAAAGGACCCTCATCAACCATGGGTCTCTTGCCCCTATCCTGAATCTGTACCTGTGCTGAAGACGGAGGCGAGACCCCTTCCACATGATGTGGAGATAATACTCGCTCTGCTGATGATGTCAACGAGACCCCTTCCACCCCGGGTGGAGATAGTACTCGTCGTGCGGATGCAAATAAGGCCCCATGGCCTCTCTGATATGTCAAATATGTTGGAGCATCGACGTGCTTGGTCTCAGGAATGTCAAACTATTGTGAAGGCCCTCCTTCATCATGAACTATCTCTGGAGGAGGCTGTAGTGCGGAAAAGTAATCACGAGAGATGAAATCCTCCCAAGCAATACCCTGTTGTGCCAACTGATGCATCACTATTATTTTGATCAAGGCATAGTGATATATGCTCCTATGCTAATGTGTCGGGCTCTTCCTCTGTACTAAAGGCACCATCCTCTCTATGTTGCGACACATGAAAAACGGAATGTTCATCATACTTACCCTTGTGAAATGCATCAACAAACGGACATGGTACGCATAGAGACGCGAAAATCTGCCCTCACAGCTGAAATACCGAATGATGAGTTTCATCAACGGTGCAAACTCATCTTTCAGGAATTTGAAAGGAAAGGTTGCGCTCAAGTGTCTGATATATCCGGTCTTGATATATGGCTCATAGTAATACCTGTCTAGCATCTGGCGTTTACTCCATTCCTCCCCCACGTTTGGTATCTCGATGGCCTGAGCAATAGTGTCGGGTGACAAGGTGAAATCCACTCTGGCAAGGTTTACATGACCATCCTGTAGGTTAAGGACAAATAGACAGACCAATTCCCGATGATGCTGAGTTTTTGAGATCATCTCATAATATTGGTAACATGATTGGCGCCGAAAGCAATCCATTGCAAGTGGGCAAGCTTGCAATTGAGCCAAAGAAGTAGGGTCCTCCCTAACATGCTGTCCACTCTTGCCACCTTTGTGATACCTCTGTGGCACATTAGGCACATTGACCTCTGGTGTAGAGTCACTATCATACTCCTGCTCATATACTGACTCGGTCTCTGACATGTTCTTTAACAACAAGGTAGCTAGAATATATATATATATGCTGATATACAATTGTGTACAAAAATGACTGTAGACCTTTTTCGTTTTCTCAAAATGCTGTGACCAAGGGGACACAAATGACAAGGGAATTGTTAGGAAAAGGGAAGCATTAGGGAAATGGGAACAATGGAAATAAAATAAGGAAATTAGGGAAGGGAAGGGGCATAGAAATTTTGAAATGTTAGGGTTTTGGGATGAGGTAGGGATTACATGTTTATAGTAGAAGGGAGGGATTAGGATTTTGAGGGAAGATAGTGTAGGGTTTTATGAGGATTTATTGGGAAAAATATTGGTGAAAATAGGGGATGGGAAACAAAGGGAATAGAAAACCTTGGCAATAGTGATTTTTGAAAACCCTACAACAAACTTGGCATTTAAATCCTTACAGCAAATTGATGAACAAGGAAGGTTTTTACACTTGGTTTTCATGGCAAATATAGCATAATTTCTTTACATAAATCATCCAAAAACCAAGAACAAGCCGTGAATGTAAGCCTACCTGTGATTTGATGCATGAGAAGAGGTGTTTGAGTGGTTTCTGGGCAAAGTTTAGGCATAAACTCCTATGCGTCGCGCGCCTCACCCAATGCGCTGCGCGCTCCTGATGCACCGCGCGTGTGTTAAATTGCACTGGAAAATTATGTCTGATGCACCGCGCGCCTGATCTGATGCGCCGCGCGCCTTAGAAACAACCCAATTTGCTCACAAACTCACAAAATTGCCTTAGAACAATGCTCTTTGCTCTTGGAATGTGGAATGGGTTGCAAATGAGGAGAAATATCTTCATATAGACTCTTTGTTGATTTTTGCTTAACCCAAAACCCATTTTCTTATGTTTGGTTGTTGACACTTTTTCAAAATTAATGGGCTCTAACCTTTTCGGTTTCCCCTTTAAAATTGGTTGAAATAATGATTTTCTCTAATAATTTTTGCAGGGATAGCTCTGATATGCTTTGGCAAAGGAGACCAAGGCTGCACTTGAACAATTGAAGAACTGAAAATTTTTACAATTTTTACAAAAATGAGGTGGCGACTTATCTTCAAAACTGAGTTTTGAAGAGAAGTCCTAATTCAGTTGTATAATGATGAAAATTATTGAAGTGATGATCTATTGAAAACATCCCTCTGGCCTGCTGGGCTTCTAAGACTTTTCAAGACAAAATTGACTCAACCCTAGACCTAAGACCTAAAAATTTAAAACATGATTGTAAATGACCTTTGAAGACTTATTTTAATGAATAGACCTGAATCAGCAGTGCCAAGCACGAGGGGAATGAGTGACACAAACCGCTCCATCAGAGTTATGGCATGCCTAACGAAATGCAACTGATCAAAACTGATGGGACACCTAATCATGAAATGCAAAAGAGCTTTGATCTCTGACGGAGGGATAACTAGACCGACTCTAATAGACCTTGCAAAAGAATTTGAAATGAAGGACATGGGTCTCATGCACTACTTCCTCAGGTTGGAAGTATGGCAAGGCAATGGGGAAATGTTTGTGTCTCAAGGAAAGTATGCAAATGAGATACTTCAGAGATTCTGCATGGATGGTTGTAAACCCATGGAGAATACTTTAGCAACCAACAAGAGGAAGGAGGATGCCACTTCAGGTGTATAAGTGGATGCTACTATTTATCGGCAGCTATTAGTTTCATAGATGTATCTTCTGAAAAAACAACCAGATATGTGCTATGCAGTCAACTAGCTAATCCAAGATACGGTTAGGGAAACAAAATTATTTTGGAAGGCAACTAAGCATGTTTTAGGGTACCTTAGAGGCACTACCCAATTTGTACTATGGTACAGACAGACAAAGGGAGTCAAGTTGTCTAGCTTCATAGATGTAGATTGGGCGAGGAGTCCATCATATCGAAATAGTACATCAGGTGGAAGTTTCAGTGTTGGGTTCGTAACTATTTCCTAGTACAACAGGAAGAAAATATATGTGGCACTAAGCTCGACAAAAAAAGAACACATGGTTGCAAGTCAAGCAACATGTTAGGCGATCTGGATGAGAAAAATACTTGTGGGACCGTTTGGTTAGATGATGCATCCAATTGTGATCTACTGTGATAATCAGAGTTGCATCAGGCTCTATAAAAATACATTATTTCACAATTGATCCAAGCATATATATATATATCTGGTATCACCATTTACGGGACTATGTGCAGAGGTAAATAATGTTGCTAGAATACATTCTGACAGGGGAACAAGATGTTGACATTTTGATAAAGGCCTTGTGAAGAAAGAAGTTGGAGTTCCACTGGGGCAGGATAGTGGTGGATGATAATCCCTTTCTTGCTAAGAGGGAGTGTTGAAAAATGCAGCAAGAAAATCTCAGTTCGACTTTTCCTTGATCAAACTAGAGATAATTTGAATTTCCACATCAACAGAAATCTTGGAGGTAGTTAACTAAGGTGACATGACTCTTGTCACTAGTTAATTTAGTTAATTCGAGTTGGAGGTCTTGAGTTCAGTTAATCATGAGTGATTGCTAATTTGTAGCAATTTAATTCAGTTATATTAAGTTGTGTTTAGTTAAACTAATTCCAACTGTCGAAGGAACTAGTAGAAGGTCAGTTGTGTAGTGTGACTTTAGTCTAACTCAGTGATCATCCAATTAATTGATCAATCAACCCAAAATAGATAATGCATGTAGAGAATTTGAGCTACCCAGTTGAGGTGGAGATTCCAAGGTAGTGTAACATAAGTTGTAGACTATTTTGGAGTATACATGTGTTGCATGTAGTCTGATGATCAACCTTGGGAATTGCGCAATCAATTTTGGAGAAATTCCTAAATAAAAGGGGCCTAATTCTCAAGGAATTGTGCAAGGAAATAGGGGCTCAAGTAGAGGAAGGAATTGACTAAGTCTAGGCCAAAGCTTCTTAGTGAGAATAAAGATATGTTATTCACTTGCAGGCTGTGCTCAGTTGAGAAAAGAAATTGTAATACATTTCTATTCATTAGAATAATGCAAGCATGCATTGGGGTTTTTACCAGATTGCTTTCCCCAGGAAAAATATCGCATGCATGTTTGTTATTTCTTATTACATGTTTGTGATTGATGTTTTAAATTATGAATTGAATTCCGTGGAGCAGTAGAGTAGGTTTGTGTCTTGTGATTTAGATTAAAAATTCATAAGCAATTGCAAATCTACACCATAATTTCTACAAGAACCATAAAGCATTACATTTTAATTCCTACATTTTTCCTTGTTGGACACCTAATCTGCCAAGGGTTAAGCGGTGGTAGTTGAACGGTCAATGGGAGTCCAAGAGACCTTGGAATATGGAATCCAATGGTCACTCCAATGTATTATAAATGTACATTTAAGTTAATAAGAAATATAATTCATTGCTCTATCATTTATGACTATTCACATCCCATGTGGGTTTAACATGGTATCAAAGCAAGCAAATACTTTCCCTGCTCCAATCCGAGTTTTGTCATTTGCTCAGCTTGTCAAATCTGCCATTTCTGCTTTAGCGTTTCCTATTCTAGCTACCAAATGCACCCAAAATTTCTGGCTACCAAATGCACATGCGTCCTGTCATATCTATTTCTACATTGAATTACATTTACGTTGAAGTTTTAAATGTTCATTATGAAGAGAAGACACTTCACTGACTCCCAAAATGGAATTTATTCTTTGAAGCAATAAGTTAAGTTGAACCTTGTGTGTTGGTATTTGATGTATATGTTAAAAATCCTCTTTATAGATGTGTTGATTGGTTGATATTATATAGTTTGTGCCTTCCATATGTGTTGGCATTGGTTTCCTGCCCAAGAATTTCACTGTGCCCAAATTGTGTTTGTTTCCTATATTGATTTTCTTTGTATTCTACAAGAACACCCAAAACTCCTATGTCAAATCTTTCGGTCTCTGTGAAACCTATGAGTTTAATGTAAACATTGTGATTGTGGATTGGCCTCGAAACCACTTGACAGAGAAAGCATTCCTTCTCTTGTAGTTGGCACTCACGGATTTTGTGGCAATTCATGTAATAAGTTGTGAGTTTGACTAGCAAACATTATTCATCCAAAAACTATCGATTTTGGAGTATCATCGACTCTTAAAACCATCAAGTTTGACTTTGATTGCTTTTCATACGAGACTTGGGTGTGTTCTTCCCATATGTTTTCCTTTTGTATTTCTTCCAGCTACTTGGAAATTGTGTGTTGGTGGAATTAAAGTGACCCCCTTTTCCTATTTCCTTGACGTAGCATAGTTCAGTAGTCTCGTGAGCAACGTTGGCGAAGAAAGCGACAATATTTCTCTTTTCATTGGAGGTCCTAGTTGTGCTAATGTCAAGGATTGAAATGGTTGCATTAATAAATTCATTGTATTGATAGAAGCCATATGCTTCACAATTAGTAGTATCCTTTGCACCAAAAAAACAAATCCCAAGTAGCGATATCTCCAGGGCCAACATGCAAAGCTAGATCACCAGATACAAGTTTATAGAAGAAATATTTGGTGACAATGTCCCGAATATTTCCTTTGCATATAGAAACAACATGAAGGGCAAGATCTAGCCATAGCATAAAGTTTCTTGACATCCTAACAGGGAGCTGAGCTGCTAAATCACTCATCTCGCTAGGAGGGATAACTGAAAATAAATGTGTCAGGCCTATCTATGTTCCTGTCAACCACATGGGTTTTGATGGCTACACGTGGGAATTATTCATCATGTAGTCTGATTTTACACTATGGATACTTGCACTCTATTCTAATGTGAATACTCGTATGATTTAAAGCTAAGTGCACTCATGAAGTAGTACATTGAAAGAATTGTTCAATAGGAACACCTGTGAGCTGCCTGTAAGCCTTGAAGCGATGATTTATATTATTCTTTGTGCATATTATTCATAAGGAACCGGTCTCTATGCGTTGAACCATGGGTTGTGTTGCATTGTTGTGCGCTTTAAGAATTATTTTATGCCTGGAGAGGGTTGCAATACACCAGATCCTTTTATGTTCAATGATAATTTAGGAGTGTAATTCATTTGGTGTATATTGGGTTGTATTTGAATGTTGGACTCGTAAAACACCATAGTTTGAATGTTGGACTTGTAAAACACCAGATATTTCCAACTGAGACTTATATGTGTGCTATATCGATTTGGTCTCTGTATTACAGCTGATATTTTTATATTTGGAATATTCAACAACCTGGGATTTGTCAGTCTTGCTTAATTGCTGAGTCTTTATTTTTTCTTAGAAAATGGCCAAACTTGATGATATATTAGAGATGTTAAATACTCTAAGGCATTCCATTGTAGATGAGATGGTAAACATTAGCAAGTAAAATCTTTCCAATATCAGAATTTGTCCACAAAATGGACAGGAAATGATTTATTTTTTGCAACTAGAATCTAAATTCGAACTAAATAAGATTCAGTGGAAGAGTTGTCATTCTAAATTGTTTTATGTTCAAAACAATCCTATGTTTAATATTGAGACGGACTCCCATTAGCAGCAAGAATATGAAGTTGAGGTTGATTCAGTGCCCAGTTCCAGAGCATATTTGCATGCAGATGTATAATTTTAGTGTACACTTCCCAAGCCCATCATTTGACCTTGGGAAGAGCTTGTCCATAACAAGAATAGTGTTAGAGCCTAAATCTACCTTAGGCTAAGAAAGGTAGGACCTAGGACAACATCAAACCACGCTTCACCTGGTAGCTACCCCTACCAGGTCGGGAGAGGGATCTCTCCTGGTTAATCTTAGCAAAATATGATCAATAAGGGCTTGAGATGACTAATATGCTGACTGATTTTAGGCTAGGTATGTGTGCAAAGAGTTTATTTGAAAAAAATGATGTTTTTTGTTGGTTCCAATGGAAATGCAAATATTAGGTGTGGGGAATGAGGCTTAGTTTTGCAGAGATCTCAATGGAGCAAGGTAGGCAACTGATTTGGCACTTCAAATTGAATGAGATGGAGAGATTAGATAGGTGAGGAGTTGAATAGGGAAAGAAAAGCCATGGATCCTCTTCAAATAGCTGAAAACATCAAAAACTAAAGCAAACCGTAGGTAGAGCACTGCAATTTCAATGGATTCTACCTTTACTCTTGTTTGATTTAGTTAAGAAGAAACAAGATAGATAATGACATACATAACACAAAAGTAAATTCAAAAATACTGAAGAAAGCACTGTACCAAAACAAAATGCCATATGAATCCCAAAAAGTGTTGCAAACCCTGGTCTTAATTCCTTAGCCAAAATGCTGATATGAGTGTACAATGAAGCTCCTTGCTTTCTCAAAAGTCCAACTATGCTAATGACTGAAAAATCACAAGATATAGACAAACCATAGCTCATCCTAGCCTCTAGGGGTTGAGCTCACAAGTTTAGGAGCTGTTCTAATCAATTCTAAACTGAGAACTAGAAATTAGGCAGTGGAACAGCTTGCCTCTAGAAATTAGGAAACTGATTCATTCAGTTGCAAACAACTTTTTGATAGATGAATCTACCTCCATGAGTGAAAATTTGACATATTTACATCAATATCCATCAATTTACATGAAATTACATCATAAGTTTGACATTAAGAAGGAGAAAAGTCAAACTGTCAAGAATTTAGGTGAAAAACAAAGTATTCTTGGTCAAACTGAGCAAAATTTACCCAATGTGTCGCACTGATTTCCCTATGTGTAGCGCCTGTTTGCAGCCACTTTTGGAGGCCTTCCGGGTGTCCAAATGTTCTCCAAGTGTTCTTGTTGGAAACGCATGCCTGTCTACTTTCCAACCCAAGTGGAATTTTTTAATTTGGCCTCCATTTGCCCCTCCAAAACGGAGTTCTCCCAGCACTTCTTCCTGTGTGTCAAAATAGGGGCAGTAAGGTCATTTTTTGAGTGTTTTTTATTTTTTTGAGGGCTCAAAACCTGTCAAAATTTCTTGGAAATTGGTAGGAAAGCATATTTTTTCATGCCAAATCCAAAAATTCTGAGTTTTTTTCATTTGGATGCTCCTATCAAAAGTGAGCGCCAGGTGGCGCGGCACATAGGGCAGAAAATTCTGTGTCAAAAATTTCTATACGTAGCGCCTTTTTACAGACTATTTTTGAGGGCCTTCTCGGTGTCCAAATTGGGTCCAGGATAGCTTTTTAGAAATATTATTGAGTCTACATTCGAACCCAACTAGAATTTTTCAATTTGGAGTTCATTTGCCCTATCAAAAATCAAATCTCCCAAGATTGGACAAAACGTGCAAAATGAAGCTGCCTAAAGGCAGAGTGCTGTTGCAGTCAACTTTGGAAGGGCTTCCTCAACCCCAAATTGAGCTAAAGATAGCTCATTGGAAAGCGCATTGTGTATAGTTATCATTTTACGCATCAAGAAAGTAATTAGGCCAACCAAGCTAGCAGAAATATTGATTTTCCCAAGGTCACTTCTGAGGTGCATCAATTCTCTTGAGGAAACTGTATTTTTGACATTTCTCTAAAACCATGACACCTGTATAAGAACTGAAGAATTTTTTTCTTCCTTGGCTTATTATGGACAAAAACCTCTCTCAGTTTTCCAAATTCATCTTTCCTTGCTCAGAAACATCATTTGAGTAAAACCTACCCTGATGTGTGGAACAGGGGATTTGTCGAAATGAAGGGAAAGGAAGGAGATAAAGGGCTCCTAAATTCTTGAGGAAATTTTGGGAAGTAGGCAGGGATGTTAGGAAACAGGGGAAAGTGGAATTTTAAATATTGAGTGAGGGGAAGGGGTCCAAAAGGGAAAAACACAGGCCTAGCCTAGAAAATTGCCAAATTGTAGCAAGAAACTAGGGTTTGTGGGAAAATGAGGAATTTAAGGGATATTAGTGATGGGAAGTGTTTAACAAGGTACATTAAGTATAGGGGAAGGTGTATGAACATCACGATACAAGCTTTGCTGATGTTTTGATCATCCAAGATAAATTACCTTCAAAACCCTAGGAGAGGTAAATGAACCTTACCTAGGCACAACTGAAGCATGAACAAGGTGTAAAATGACCCATTGGAACCTGACATGATGATGACAACCCTCTGAATGATGGTACACTCAGCTGAATGGTGATATTAAGCTCTTGGGATAACAATTAGGGTTTGGGAATTTTTAACTAGGGTTTGGGATAGTTAGGACTAGAGATTTGGGATTATAATTTAAGGATATGGGGTTGATGAAAATGTAATGAGAAGGAGAAAACGAATGAGGGAATGAAGGAGTGAGGGAGTGAGAGATAGCTGGGAGTGGAATTGGTAGAAAAATGACAAATGCAAACCCTCGGCAATCGTTTCTTGAGAAATGGCAAGGAAGTAGGGTTTGATTTTTCTTTTACATAACCACCATAAATTTTAAGAAAAACCCCTTTACTAGCAAGGAAAAGATCTTGACTTACTTGCACACTAGAAGATTTGAGCAATTTTGGCAATTTGAGGGAGTTTATGATGAAATCGGGCTTGGCAGCTCTATGCGTCGAGCCACAAACCCAACGCATCGCGCCTCCTGTATGCGCCGCGCCAGTATAAATTTAACACTGTGGAAGGCAGCCTAATTCGCCGCGCTACTTGTATGTGTTGCGCCTCTCACCCAATGTGCCACGCCTCCAAAACTGGAACTCTTTGCTGCGATTTTTTTTCCTTTCTCCAACACTACCTTCACTTTGCTCAATCTTTCTTCTTTGAGTGCCAATGAGCTTTTGAATTGTAAAGATGATTTATATACAAGAGATTTTGATTTTTCCTTCATTAAACCCACTTTTATAATGTTTTCAATGTGACTTACTTTTTCAACTCTGTTTTTGGGCAGTTTACTTTATTTGTGCCTTTGATGAATTGAATGACTTGATTTTTTGTTTGCCTTGCAGGGGATGGAGCAGTTGAAGCTTAGCAAGGTGACCAAGGTTGCCACTGAAGTAATTTACGTACAAGAGAACTGAAACTACTTGAATTTATACAACAAAAGCCTAAAATACTCCGCTTTTCCTCAAAACAGAGTTTTGAGGAAAAATACATTTCTGAGTGAAGTTTATTGGTACTGGAACTTTATTCAACCACCTCATGTGCCTACTGACTGTTATTGGACATTTTGGAGACCTTTTTGATGAAACCCTAGACCTAATGAAACTAAAACCCTAGAAATGACTCTTGCAAATTTAAAGACAAAAAGTGCTTGCAAATGATCTTGATGAATGGAAATGGGCCAGCAGGTAAAGTACATGAGGGAAAATGTACAACAAGCCACTATTGTTAGATGATCCATGCTCCTAATGGAATGCAGCTGACTGAGCGAGACACTTAATATGCAATGCAACAAGAGAATTTGATCTCTAATGGAGGGATGAAGATACCGACACTAACACATAGAACTGATCTTGTATATGATAAGGAGGCGTCTTTTCATATTCTAGACTATTCCAGTCTCATTCAATTTCAAATTGTTGGGTTTCTTCATGACGGTTCACCTTCACATGTTTCAGATTTTGCTCCTCCACATTCACAGCCAAAAGTTGTTAAATGCCAACACTGTGACCAGGTTGGCCATATTAAAGATAATTTTTTTGATCATCATCCATGCAAGCATTGTGGTCAGTGTACTCATTCTTCACATAGATGCTTCAAAAACAAGTCTCCTGCAAGAACAAAGATTCACCTTGGATGGATCGCTTCTTGGTAATGGGCTTCAACAACCAAGAAGATATTTTGCTCATACAACAGGATTTGTTCTCGAATATTGAAAAGTCTTGCAACAGAGTTTTTGTCATCTTCTCACCTTGTATCTAACAAGGGGGGAAATGATGGTCATCTACAAGTTTCAAAGCCACATCAAGCGAGTTAAGCCATAACCTGCCATACCATATTCAGAGTTGCAGCCAGAGACAAAGATGCCCCTGAGCATGCCTTTGGTTGGTGGTCAGCCTTAAACCATGTATGCAGGGTTGAGACCTCCCTTCAAAGAACTGGGGACACTTCCTCTAGTAGAAAACTTCAACTTCTTGCCAGTTTTGGAAGAGTTCCAGGAATTACATTAAACATTCCATAGTTGGTGGACATCCTTAAACCACCACAGCTTGTAGACCTCCCTTTTCCAGGTTGAAGGTCTCCCTCTCCAAAGCATTAGGGACATTTCCTCTAGTAAAAGATTTACGCTTCTTTCTAGACTTGGAAGAGTTTCGAGAACTACACTAAGTGTTCCAATGTTGGTGGTTATCGTTAAACCACCCTCTTATACCAACATTTCAGATAGAGCATTCAGCCTAGTGTTGCCATGAATTTTTTCACATTTTATATTACAGTTCTCTTCTTGGACTCACACATACCCCTTCGAATTAAAAGGGGGAATGTTGGACACCTAATCCACCAAGGGTTAAGGTGTGGGAGTTGAATAGTCAATGGGAGTCCAATAGACCTTGGAATATGGAATCCAACGGTCACTCCAATGTATTATAAATGTACATCTAAGTTAAAAAGAGATGTAATTCATTGTTCTATCATTTATGACTGGTCACATCCCATGTGGGTTTAACATTCCTTTATCCAAAAGTATAAGTCTCTTCTTTTCTTCAATATATTTTATTTTTCTTCTTTTAATTTTCTAAAATATAGCCATAACCTTCAATGGAATAGGGAAGATGTGTCACTTCATCCAATTCCTCTAACACTCTTTCATCCTTTTATCTTTTTCTTCTTGACCAAATCATTGGAACTTTTTATATATTTTTACATTTTGATGAAATTGTAACTGAGTTGGATTTTTCAAAGAAGCATTAAAAGGGACCCAAACCTCCTTTACCATTTTGACAAAGTATTCCTTTTTCAATCATTATGGGTGGAGTTTGAAAGGGTTGGATGGTTTTTCTTAAATTGGGCCCACTTCTAATAGGAAAATCTAATTATCAAAATCCATTGGTGAATTATATATCTGCCACAAGGAAAATTTCTAATATCATAAAGTGATCTAGTCTTTTTGCAATTCAATCTTCACCAATTCTTTTCTTCCTTCAAATTTGAGACAACCTTGCTAGATCAATGTCTAGTAGACCCACCTCTTATCATTTTTTATCAAAACTCTAACCAAATATCAACTTAAGTAGTGCATTCCTGCACCTCATAAGCTCACAAAGTGAAATTTATATCCCCTTTAACCACTATAATACCATTCTAAAACCAACCCTAGTTGAACAATTTTTCCCAATACTCCACTCTATCAATATAAGGGTCATAAATATTTAAGAAGGAAGTCTCTTTCCCAAGGTCCAAAGAAAACATATAGGTCCCCAAAACTAATAGAGAATCTCAAGAGGTAGTATAATAAAGAAAAACATTTTTCCATCTAATGATATCCCTCCTCAATCTCCCTCTAGCATCAATAAAACTAGCATCCCACTTTCCAAATATTTTTGGCAGCACAAAACCTACTCCAACCATATCTATCATTTTTTCTTCAAAATATATAATAGATAAGATATGGACCTCAACTATTTTCTTAGGGTTTTCTAGCCCCCAAAAAATTAGAGTCATGAATATCATTTCAAACTCACACTATGGGCATTTTCTCTAAGAGCCCCAACCAAATACATTTATTTACTAGTTTTTATTTTTGAACTAGCTTGGTTCTATGGAAAAAGCATAAAATATATTATTGGTATCTGAGAAAATTTTGTAGATTTTTCCTCAAAAATATCCAACCATATTTCAACCCCTCCTATATAGATTGAAGATAATTTGGCTCTCTAATTAATATTATGTTTGGAATCCTCCATATATTGGGATCCCTACGTTAAAGAAAACCCCCTATTTCTTCAATTAAATTAATAGTTTTAATTAAGCCTCACAATATGTGTTCCATCCCCAATCACCTAATTAGCTTGAGAGGAGGAGGCTTAAGAGTATTGATAATAGAAATATTAGGAAGGAAAGCACCTACAAACTCCTTATATTTTCTTGGAAAACCTACCCCCCACAACCCAAAATGAAAAGTATCAACATTCCCTATCACATGATTTGAAGGTTTTGTGAACATACCCAAATCCTTCAATACCTCCTTTCTGTTGGATTCATAATTATACTAAGAAGGGGGGTCAGGGTTGAACCGTTGTAATAATATTTTTTACATATTTAAACATGCAAACACTATACAACATCAATCTCATAAACTAAATAAGTAACACAAGATATACGTTGAAAAACCATTAAAAAAAAAACTTCTTTATATGAAAGATCATGTAGGAACCAACTTACATGAGACACCAACCCCCATTACTACAAATATTCATAGGAACCAACCTACTTCACTAAGTTTTCTTGATTCTTCATAAAATATGCTAGTTTCGTATTCCTTCACCAAGTCTACTTGCTACTTTTGCATTCATCTAGTCTATTAGTTTCTTATGCCTTCACCAAGTTTGCTTCTTATTGTTTTTGGCCTCCTATCAAGAACAAACTTGTACACCATGGCACACATCGAATTTTACAATTGTGATTATGAAATTTTTACCTGAGGAACTTCTCTATGTATCCTCAAATCTCTAAAATTTTCAAAGTCTAGAAATTCCTAGAAAATAAGATATATAAAAAATGTTAAACTAACTTGTTTGAAGTTTATTTTAGGAATATTTAGTAACCCTAACTTCCATAGGTCATCTCTCCAAAATTATATTGAATCAAATTATGAAATTTCTATCATAGGTACCTAGAGATATCCCTTTGTCTCCTCCAAGTTTCCCAATATGAAACATCACAAAAGAAAATTTATAGTGAAAATGACAAGCTAACTTGTTTGAAGTAGATTTCATGAACATTCAGGAAGCGTAAATTCGTTGGTACATATATTTGAAAATATAGTGAATGAATGTCTAAAATTTTAACCATAGGTACATGAACATGTTCTCTCTATATTCTCCAAGTTAGATTGTCTAAAATTTCTCATAAAGAAAGATAGCGAAAATTCCAAGCGAACTTGTTTGAAGCTTATTTCAGGAGAATTTAGGATGCCTAACTTCCTTAGATACCCCTACAATTATAGTGCAACAAAGTCTGAAATTTCTATGGTAAGTACATTAATATCTCTCCTCTATCTCTTCCAATTTTCATAGTCTAAAGGATCCCAGAAGAAAATTTATAGAGAAAATTCCAAGATTAATTGTTCACCCCATAAATCACATTTTTGCTTCCCCTTTAAACTCCAGGAATGACCCAAATATATTCCTCAACTCCTCTTGTGCACCTCATATCTCTTCTTTATTGGAAACACATCAAATTAACTCATCTATGCTTTATTTTTTATTGTTTCTATGTTCACCTATGGGGCCAACTTGTAAAACTAGTTGGGTTGGACTGCTTTTACTTTTTGGTTAGGTCATCCTAGCAAAATATTCCATATATCCCCATTCCTATCGAGTTATAGGGAGTGCAATATACCATTGGAAATATCTTGAAATAAATTTTCCAACCATATGTACTACGCCCCCTTTTGATATAGGTAATTGGAGAAAAAATTCCTTCAAGGATAGGGCATACAAACTAAGAATCAAAAGTCCAAAAAAAATATTTCAAACAATCTGCAATTTACAATCACTATCTTGGACATATGTAGTCTCCCCCTATCTTTGATATCAATGAAAAAAATATTTCCAATAATCCCCCACTTTGTCATTAATGGCAACCCTTAGTCAATTATGCAATAATACTGTAAAACTCCCCCTATCTGCAATTCTTCTTATGCCTACAACTGAATTCCCTTTTGACATCAATGGAAAAGGGATACTCCCCCCCAAACTTGTACTTCTCCTAATATTTAACTCTTCCTCTATATGAATCATTCCTTAGAGTCTGCAACTCTTCCTTTGTTTGCAACTTATTTTAGTGACCATGACCCTTTCTCTATATATAACTTCTCTCAGTAATTGCAATTGCTCCCCTTGTCTGCTATTTCTCCTTATGTTTACATATTCTCCCTTTTTGACTTCAATGGCAAAGGATTTTTTTTACTTTTGGCTGTAATTTATTCCCCTTAGATGTTAACAAGAAATAAAGTGCTTCCTCTAATTACTATACTTCTCCTTTGTCTGTAACTAGGTTCCCCCTATCAAGGTTGTGCCTATTTTCCCTTGCATGTAATGTTTCCTCTTCTACAGATCTACTCTTGAGACTACTCCTCTCCAACTTGAACTTCCTTTTACTCCTTGATATTGGGGCTTCTCCCCCTCAGATTATGCTTCCTTTTGTCTGCAACTTAACTCCTTTGACTGCAATAGATTCCCCCCTTGATAGTAACTTCTTGATTTTTGCAAATTTTCTGTTTTTCATTAAAGGGTAATTTCTCCTAAATTAAAATATATGCTTCTCATATGTAATTTTCATTATATGAAACTATTCCTTCTTTGGAATTGCTACCCATTTTTAAATCAAGGGAAAGATACTACTCCCCCTGAACTATGCACTGATGTGAATTGAAATATATCATTTAACTTTCTTCGCACATAATCTATTGTCCACATCCTGCAGACTTTCCATATCATCATTCTTCTCTTATAGGTTACATTCCAATGCTTTCATATCCTTTATGAGATCTGCCACCTCTTGCTTCACTTAAAGGTATGCTCTCTTTTATTGATGAATTGTTAGGGATATTGCTCCCATAGAGCAATTTTTCTTTCTTTTAATCTCATTTAGGACATGAAAAAAATTGAGACTTGATTACATTTGCTACCAACCTTCCTAAACCCACTTTCCTTATTTCACGTACTTTAGAATGAAATGTGAGATCATACCCTTGATCAACCATTTAATTTACACTCAGTAGATTGTTCTTTAAACCTTCAACAAGCAGGACATTCTAAGTTTTTATCCTTTCATCATCAATATTAATTGTTCCTTTTCTATTTATCCTTCATGACTTATTATTTCCAATAGTAACACTTCCTCCTTTGATTCCATTTAAAGAGATAAATTTTATTTTATCTCCTGTCATATGAATTGAATATCCATTGTCTATATACCATTGGATTTCTTGTTTTGAACATATGGAGTTATACCACATTCTTCCTATTTCTCTTGCTCTCTTCTCCATACCTTTTTTCTTTGATTTTTATTTTTTATAATATCTTCTTCTCCAATTTTATTTGGATACCTTACCAATATATATAGTGAGTTACATACATTTGATCCTGATTCTATCATGAATGTATGACCCTCGAGTTAGTTATAGTAACTCGTTGGTCAATGAACAAATGGATTTATTGATATCTCATATCGGCTCGAATACCAATAACATTCAGAATGCAAAGGTGGACCACAAGAAACAAAATGTAATATGAGAAAATTGGTGGGTCAAAAATATGAAAATTTGGCTTCTACAATCATGAGATTTTTGCCCGTAATGATTACACTTGAAACATTCAACATGATGTATTAAGGGGGCAAAGGAATTGTAATTTTTTATAGCATTCTCATCAAAAAATTTAAGATTGTTGCTCACACAATCATTATTTGATATATTATATGATATTTGCTTCTATTCCTCATATATTCATTCCTTATAGGCTCTGGAATCTATTACATTATGATGCAAAATATTATATAAAAAGCAATAACCATAAAATACATTTTCATACTTGAATGTGAAGGGCCTTGTAGGTGGAGCAACTCTTCTGAATCCATTCCTAGATCTTGGTTGGTATTCATTTCCTTTCTTGATGCTACTTTTTCTTTTGAAAATCATATCTTTGCTAGTCCTCGCCTTCTTTCCCACTGTTGTTTTTGTTGATAGATTACTAGAGAATCTATTGATTCTTCCTTGTCAAGGTTTTTGACAAGCTACTTACAAGACATATTTTTTATTTCAATGACATCTTGGATAGGGTTATGGATGTATTCTTGTTGTAGGGACACCATCAAACCCTAAAAGGTATCTTTATACTTTTGGATACTTGGGCCCCATCACCTAAGAGAATTTTCAAAGAAACTTGCAATAAAAGATATATTTTTTCATTTACAACAATATATAAGTCAATCTCTTTATCCATCCAAATAGTATGTGAAAAGGCTCATCATAGTGCCTTCATGCATTAGATTTAATTCTAAGGTGTATTTCAAAAATCTTACAATATAAGGAAAAAAAAGAGGATCATCATTAAATTTTGAACAATCTTCCAACCAATTGACATTATAACATCACTAGGATTACAATTTATGAAATTCCCAAGGTGGCATGTTTCATTATATGAGAGATTAATGTTGATTATATCGCAACTTCATAGTATATCACCATGGAGTCACCAAGGTGGGAAATCAATTCCCTCACAATTATGTTTGTCTCACCTTACAAGCACATAGTCTTCAAAAGTTTCAAAGAAAAGGGTCTTTATTCTTCCAATGGAATCACGAAGATGAGAAAAAGTATTCAAGAATGAATCCTCATCCAATTTTTTAGCTTCTCTACAAATGCCTTCAAAGAAATGGAGTTTATCCCTCGAAATGATGCCAAAATGTTATCACACAAATTTGTAACTCTTGAGATAAATTCTTAAATCTCATGTGTGTTTTAAGAGTAACTAAGAGGGAGGCCAGTATCACCTTACCAACCATTTTCTTCATTTTAGGCTAGCTCTTCTCCAACTAAAGGAAGCTTTCCTAGGGTAAGATTTTCAGGATTTAGGGAAATGAATTTCAAGGTGATATGAAGAGTAAATCTAGAAAAATGGCTTAGAGTTTGTTTAAGAAAATAAGAGAAATGAGAGGATTGGACACTAATGCATTTTATTGGGCATATGGGGTCAACTAAGGATCCTTATTTATAAATCACAAGTGGGACCAAACTAATGATTAGGGAAAACCACCACATACCCTAAAAGATCACCCTAGCTTCTTCCTAAACTTAAAGAAGGTTATGGGAGGTTTATCCACTAGAATATCTCCAACGTTTTTTAGAATGGATCTATCAAAGAATATGGAAGAGGGTGCACCACAACCACTAGAGAAGAGACATCACATTTATATTCATTGAAGAATACAATATCACAAGGAAAAGAAGAGAGCACTTAATCATCAAGTATCATAGAAAATAATTCATCCATTGAACAACCATCCACTAAGAAGCATCCACAAATAACACCTTCAAGAGAGATCTATAGCTAGCTATTCAAAGCATCAAGAAAAAGATAAAAGAACTCCAACAAAATTTCAAAATTTTCAGAGCTTACTAAGGGATTTCTCCCCTATCCCAACCATGAGAAAATTATGATGAAGTGTGTATTTATTTATAGGGAGATGCTCACCTATTTTTATCATAAATATTAAAATATTTCAAGTGAAATCCACTAACCTATCTTATGGAGCGGTAAAACACCCTCTTTATAATTAATTAATCTAAATACATAAAATATGGGTTTGTCATGCCACATGTACAATGAAACCAATCACCCCTCTCCACACCCCACCCAAAAAAGGGCTCTCCACTAATGATGGTGAGTAAGGTCTCCAAGATGCAGCATCCAGACTCCAAGTCGTCTTCCAAGATGGATAATCTAGTCTTTCAAAACAAGACACCCCCACAAATATGAGTAGAAAACCTCAAAATAGGGAACAAACCCTCCAAAAAAGCTCTTTATCTGCAACAACTAGCTTCCAAAGGCCTCTCAAGGGATAACATATTGCACAAATTTAATATGCAAGCAAGACACCAAATATTTATTCAAGGTTATCATTATGGATTTTAAAATAAGGGTGAAACACTTCCACAAATCATAAAAATGCCCTCTAAAGGGTGCATCCCCTTCAACTGTTCTTCCAATTGATAGTTGAGTATATCCTTTTTTTTTTAAAGGCTCCATAAATAAGAAGTATAATCTCTAGAGTGGTTGACTTGTCAAGTTTCCAAAAAGATTTCTCTCTCTCTCTCGCTATCTATCTATCTATCTATATATATATATATATATATATAGATAGATATGTTTGTGTGTGTACCTTCAAAAAATATTCTATAAGATCAATCTAATGTACTCTTAAGATGGGAATAATCCTTCAACAAATATGAAGTAGACACCCTATAGCCTATTGTGCACTCACTTTGCCATTGAGTGCATGACATATACCACAAGGTCAAATATTTTCTCAACCTTGAACTTGATCATCCACAAGACAAAATTAGTCCTCACCTACCCACTCTATAGAACTCCAACATTATATCACTGAGGAAAATTTTAGTGTTAATATTCATAGATGGGCTAATTTTCCATGCCTTTCACAAAAAAAATAAAATAAAAAATAAAAAAATCACCAATTTCCATTTCTTAAAAATGATTTGCTCAAATTTATAGAATAAAATTATTTTATGTTAAAAATGACCAAAATTATATATAAACTATATAAATTTGAATATTTTTGCAAAAGTATCCCCCAAACATTTTACAATCTACAGATTAGGGACTACTAAGATTTAGCAAGGTTTCTAAACTTTATAATAAATTTCCCTCCTTAAAATTTTCACTTTATAGCACATATTAGAAACCATTTGTTTTCCTCATGAATGCCCATGTCGGTAACTTCTTAGGAATATACATGTATTGGCCTAAAATTAAATGCATGGGACATCCATATGGCATCATATACACATAATGCCTTATTTTGCTACTTCTTAGGTAGATAAATAATAATAATGACATTCTCTAGTCACATAAACCTCGTAACGACTCTACTTGAGGGACACAACAACAAGTTCGTTAACGCTTGATGCCTTTTCACCCTCTCGAAGTATAAGAATCTAAGGTTTACATTAACATATATATGTGACCCCTCCATTGAAGAAAATCAATTTAGACAAGATATTATCTTACACACTAGTAGTCATCCTCCAAGCTTCGAAAGTATCCTTAAGGTCCACAAAGCCACCATGAACCCATCCAAAAAGAGTAGTTGCCACCAATATTTTAATGTCGGATTAAATTTAGGAACAAACATTTTCAACTTCAATAATGCTTCAATCTTGAAGAACCAAATAAACTTGTACTATATATGAAACTTTGATATATTTACCACTTGGGATTTTAGTAAAGCATCCTCATGATCTATATTGGTCCAATTACCTTGCATATGATACTTATCACTTTTACTATAAGTCATTTCATAAGTTCAACCCATGTTAGATTAATGCATAACAAGCCCCAGAACTTGCCTTAAAGAGGTGACTCAAACAGGTATCCTACACCTACATCATAGATAATGTAAATACCTTCGTAAAAGCCTATCTTTTCGTCTAGGACTGGCTTTGAAATAGCTTATTGAGAAATCAAGTCCCTAGTTTTTATCCTAAAAACATGCTTTAGAGAAGGAGACATGCCATGGTATGGTCTTCTTTTAATTAGATTGTATCTCGTTTGCCCATGTATTAAAAATTCCAAAAAATGAAGGCATCGTTTAGAATCCCGTTTATGACTAACGCACCTTAAATGTATCTATATCGTAAAAATATTACATATTTACTAATAAAATATTTATGTGTTTTAATAAATTCCACACATCTAAGAGGCAACAAAATGCTTATAAATTTCAATCTCAATACTTTTGAATATAAAACACAAAGAAATTACAATTTTATACCAGGAATGTTACCGCTAAAAAATGTTGTATAGAAATTAAGGTTATAAAGAGAGTGGTACCAGCACGCGAAGTGTATGGTTTACTGGCGGGGCTGGCGGCTGACTCGCTCCCCGCCCAAGTTCGATCCACAATTTGTGATGCTGCTGTGCAGCAATATGTGTATTTGTTGGATGTGATTGATGCGACATATATATATATATATGTAAAATATTTGTACAGATAGCCTAATATATTGATTCTGCAAGGAGACTGCCCCTCCCTTTAAAAAAAAAGAGAATGATACCAACTTCATACGCGCCCCATAACATTATAAAATGTTTCCTTTACCACAAAGTAACATTGTTTCTTAGACTCACATAAACATTATATTTTTCAATGAAACTAAGATGTTTAGTGAGAAAAACTATATATTTGCATCATTATCTAAATGTTTTTTTTTATAGATTTACAAAACTATAGATTTTTTTATGTTTTATTTATAATGTTGTAGCTTAAATTATAAATAAGGCATTGTGTATGGATGTATAGATTTTTTTTTATGATTTATTTACAGTGTTGTAGCTTAAATTATAAATAAGGCGTTGTGTATGGATGTTTCAAATTTGTTTGGAAAAGTTAAAAATTGTTGGAATCAGTGGAATTTTTTTTTGCAAAAAAATTAGTGATAGGAGTGTTTGATTTTTTTATAGTGGAAATGGATTCAGTGCCATCAAAAACTTGTTGGGCACCCAAAATTTTGACTTTGATATTTGTGACCACTACAGACTATTCTTTTGAGGTCTATGGAACCCACAAATTTACCAGGAAAGTTAAAATTTACGGGAATTCAGAAAAAATATGATGATAAGAGTGTTTAAATTGTTTTTTATGGTGAAATTGCATTCTGCACCATCAAAAACCTTTGAGCATCCAAAATCTTGAAGTTTGATAATTGTAACCCAAATTTCCTAACCTTTAAGCACCCAAAATCTTGAAGTTTGATAATAGGAGTGTTTGAATTGCTTTTTATGGTGAAATTGCATTCTGCACCATCAAAAACCTTTGAGCATCCAAAATCTTGAAGTTTGATAATTGTAACCCAAATTTCCTAAAATTTCTATATGATTTTAACAAAAATCATATTAGAATTTCCACTATTTTTCAAATGAATTTATGATTTCTATAAACTACTCTTTTGAATAGTTTAAAATTTAATACTTATACCATTATATATTATTATTTTAAAAATGATTTAGTGAAGTAGGTAACCAATTCATTTTTACTTTAAAGTTAGTGCTTAAGTCATTATAGACACATTATTATCATTATGTCATTCCATCAGCACTATCAAAAACTCTTGAGCATCCAAATCTTGAAGTTTGATAATTGTAACCCAAATTTCTAAAATTTATGTATGATTTTAACAAAATCATATTAGAATTTTTTGAATAGTTTAAATTTAATACTTATACTATTATATATTATTATTTTAAAAATAATTTAGTGAAATAGGTAACCAATTCATTCTTTTACTTTAAAATTTAATGCTTACATCATTATATACACATTTATTATCACGATGTCATTCTACACAACAAATTTATTATTTTATGGATGATTTATTGAAGCAAGTAATCCAATCATTCTTTTATTACCAAATAATTTTAAGATTCAGTGCTTATACCATTATATCTACCCTTATTATTTTATAGATAATTTAGTGAAGCATGTAACTAGTTTTTGTTATTTTCAATATATATATATATATATAATTTTAAGATATCCCATAATATATTGGTTTATTTGAGAATGGATTTCTAGATTTATAGAGACTAAACCTCTCTACACAATTATTGTTGGACCACATCGTCAAAACGACCAACGTTTTTATGAATGAGTACTGTGTCTTTGATTGGTATTGTTGCCTTGTTAAATATGGCTATGATTGCGTACTGTGTCAAATTGACATTGATTGCTATTGTTGACTCATTCAATATGGCATGATGTTGGGTCAGAAAATTTATTGCAGTCTCTAAAATACAGTGCGAGTAACTAGATAACGATTTTGGTATAACAATAATGATATTGAAACAATTCTCACCGCTCATTCTTTCTGCTATATCGGTTAGCGTTGTATTACCCGAAGATTTTTTCAAAAAATAATAAAAAAAATCGAACAGAAAGTCGTACAGCTCAATGCCTAGCCAGTAGATATGAAGCTCCAGAACATCTTAGTTCGATTTTCAATAATCAAATTACACAATAAAAAGGATACGAGCAAAACAGAATTTTCCTGGCAAAGAATTTATATGGGTTGGCATTTAATTTAATTTAATTATAGATTTTAAGAATATTTTGAAATTTAATACATGATTAAAAATATGAATATTGTAAATTGTTTAATTTTATTATTATTTAAAATTTAAAATATTTTCAAAAATAAAATTAACTAAAATTTAGTTTACTACTAAAAAATAACAGCTATTTTAATATTTGCATGTGCATAGCCTGAAACTGTAGTATCAGTAGTTTATAATGAAAGAGACAAGGTGCTTGCACAGTATATATCAATTCCCAACATTGAGTACGATGTATACACTTTATGGCAGAGTAACAAAAGCTGTGGCACACGCTGCAAAGATGTAATCTGAAGTGGCTTTCAATATAACTCCATCTATATGATTAATCTGGGTGATATTAATTTTATTTTTTATTTTTTTTATAGGTTTAAAATAATAAAATTATTATATAATATAGATAAAATTATTATTAAATTTTATATATTTATATTTAAATTTAATATAAATAATATATTTAACTATAATTTTTTTTAGATAGGGTGTTTGGGATGTGAGAGGGTGCGGGTAGGTTGTCGTTATTTTATTTGGTCATTCAACTATGGGATGTGGTAGCACATATTTTTAATTGTTTATCCATGCAAATCAATCTTGGCATGGGGAATGCCACACATATGATGTTCGGCACCATGCAAATAAAGCACCACCTTGAATCTCCATACCCATGTCAAATCCACTTCATTTGGGAAACAACTTCAACGTTTGATTCTCTAACCTCCTTTCCTTGTGTAACTGAGCAAAATTTGTCACCGCCAAAAATGTAATTCAATGTTGCGGTCTTGGCAAGTGATTGCACCATTACCAATGACAACCATGGCCAAAAGGATATCAAGCATGATAGAGAATTTCAAATAACCAATTCGAGAGCTTTGAAAACTTGGTTTTTTTCTTCAGCAAAGGAGCTAACCTTTTGACAATTAGTCGCATCTCACCCATTCTTCCGCACCATGCTTGCAATGCTCCAACTCTCTTGGCTTTCTAGGAAAAATTCAAGGAAGATACTGTCAGATCGTTAGCGAGCTTTGCTCCATGAAGTTGGTGCTTTCCCTTCTCAACTTCAACTAGCATCTCAAATCATCATGCAAGAACATCTACTGGACAATGTTCCATCCAGTTTCCCACAACCGACCTAAGAATCTTATAGCAGTGAAGCAGTACAACGACAACTAGGTATCCTCTTTCTTTGGCAAGTTAATCCTTTTTACCTCCTAGTTAATTTTTCCTTTCTCTTCTGTTGGTGTTCTTGTCTTGACTTTAACTCCCAGTAGAGTCTTAATTTATTATTCCTATTTGTTGGCAACTAAGCCCCACACTCCTATGGAAGCCCCACTCTCTCTAGCTCCCAGCTCTTCGTAGTGATCCTTCTTGCTAGAGCTATCCTCGGTTGGCACATTCTCAGCCATCTAGTCCTCGTTCGATTTCTTCCCTTCATTCATGGCGCAGACCTAGTTTCACTTCCTTGATATATCTTCTGTTTCTGTCCACTTCTTTCCCTTTTATGACACCTCCCTTTCTATTCATTAGCCTCTCTCTTCTCTTCGTGTAGTCGTCATGCCATTCCAAAGAGCTCATGCCCGTAGAGGTGTAGTGTTATCAAGAGTGCAACAATCGAGGCAATACACGTACATAGCTCAAAGTTCAGGAAGCAACAACTCGCTTTCAGGAACTCACCCCACCCCTTATTCAAGAAGAACTCACTTGTGCCAAAAGGGAAGGAACCAACCAAAGACACATTCTTTCAAACATTAAGGGTATGGGATATTTCGCTAACTGTAAGCCTAATAAAGGAACATTCACGACAGTTTTAATTAGTATATGCACACGGTGGACCTATACTGACACATGAAATTCCTACTAGGAAAGCTTCTAATAGGTTAGCATGCAAACAAAGAGGACCTCCTTTTAACCATGGTTGTATCATCACATAACATACTCGGACCACTAACTATAGTGCATCGAGAAGCACCTTGGCATCCCCCCTACTATTGTCTGCTCATTAGGATGCAACAAGGAGTCGATCGTTGGTTTCTCAGTCTATTGCTTCTTTGTCTTTCTCTCATGGTCTTGAAGGCCCAAATATTAGCATATGTATGGTGTATTTTGAATCCATGGGAAACTTTTTGTCTTCAACTTCTCTTAAATATGTATATTTTTGGATATTGTCAGATTTCCCTAGTGACCAACCACTCTAAAACCTTTTAGCTCTTCCATGTAATCTCTTGTTCAAAATTCAAAAGATAATACAAATATTTATTCTACATACACACACAGAGATATATATATGTGTGTGTATGTTGTGTGTGTGTGTGTGTGTGTATATATTATATATATATATATATATATATATATATATATATATATATATAATTTTACTAATACTTTAAATTAAAATAAAGTGTAAAGTAAAGTTGAATTATAAAGAATTAAATACATATTTTGTATTGTGAAACTCCATCTATTCAAAGCATTTGTAACATCCCTGGAGAAAATTCCATGTAAAAATATCCTAATGGTGGGGAAAACATCCTAATGGGTGTTAATTTGGTTAATTATGGCTAAGGGAATTAGCAAAGGCAATGGCTAAGGCTTTGTAAAGGCATGAGACATTAATTGCCATTTTATTTATGAAAATAAATGAAATTACAAGAAAAGGAAGATGAAAGGTCACAGGTTTCATGTGAGGAGGAAAATGAAGGAAAATAATGGAAAATGAAGAAAATAGAGGCCTCATTAATAAAAAGGCTTCTGAGGATCAGTTGGTAAGATTTTGATAGGTTTTGGTGGAGCTCTCATTATTCTCTCTCTCTCATACTCTTGGAGACTTAGATTTTTCTTGGAGCACTCATGGAGAGTGTAGCATACTTGGATTCTTGGAGCAAGAAGGAAAAGGAAGAGCATGAAAGCGCAAGAGGGCATCAGGATCAATAGCTACAACAATTTTGCTTGTTGGTACTGAGTTACATGTATGTTTTCCTCACTAGTTTTGGCATGCATGGAAAATGCATATGGTTTCTTGGTTATGATCTGTCAATGGCATGGAGGATTGCCTAGATTGACAATGGATTTTCCTAGCCTTTCCATTTTTTGGATAGCCATGGACATTATGGGTTTATTTCATTGTTTGTTTTGGTTGGTTCTCATGTTTCCTTAGCTTGGGTTGAGTTACTAGTCCTGGGAGCTAGGTTGGAACAAACGCTCTCAAGCCCTGGAAGGCTGGGATAGAGACCGATCGGACGATGTTTTTTGTGATGTATGACCGTGAGGTGGAATCATTGTTTGATGGGTTGAGGTGGGTGGCCTCTAGAATCCTTGAATGGTTTTTTATTGATGAGTTCTATGAGATCCCACATTCATGCTTGGAATATTGCACTGGGGTGAATGGCTGAAGAGAGATTTGGCTTAGCCATTCTACGATTGGGTGGAATGTGGAAGTCCCATCCCAGGTTTGGATTTTTCATCATCAATAAGAGGTTATTTCTCCTTGAATTTCTATGAGAATTATACTAGATTATATGAGGTTTATATGGGGGTGAGTTCATTTGTATTTTTGTCCCTATTATGCTGGTTATGTATATGTTTTATGACAACAACTATGTATGGCTCTCATTATGTTTTTACTTGTAAATGAATGAACAATGTATCTATGACCTAATGGATGGAATGGAAGTTAAAATGATAAGGAAACAATGCTTCATGGAAAATATCATATAAGTATGAGACCGCTATGCTCATATCTGCTATTTACACCTGTAGATTACATATTTGTGATATGTTTGACGAAATGCATGTCGTGGATAGTAGGGGTCCAGTCAAGGTCTTAAACAAGTATTTTATTTAATATTTTCATTTCCATGTTGTTTCATTGTTTTAAAAAGATGGCTCAATTCTGGGTAGTGACTTAGGCTCTGGTCTTGAAAAAGTGGCTCAAATCTTAGGGTTGCTAGCACAACATTAACAAATTTAGTCTCTGGTCGCTATTAGACAAGCATGAAAGAGTGACTTTGGGTTTCTCAACATTGTCATGCCTATAGCATGCGAGAAACTGAGGCTTAAGTTGTCCAAAAGTTCAGTGGGAGCCAAGGGCAAGCTGTCTAAAGTATTAGATTGGCTCCTAAGGGTCCTATAGTTGATGTTGAATGTTTGTATGGTGTGTTTCCTTCAGTTCCACTTCCTTAACATGACTTAGGAGGTCAAATCATATCATAGTGGCCTCTCTCACATGTTTATATCGACTAGACGATTGCTTGGGTAGATGTGGGAGGAGGGTGTTATAGAATGGTATCAGAGCGTGGTTGCGCGCTCCTTAGGTTGTTTGTTGATCATGCTTTCATGTTGGTTGCATATGTTTTCCTTATTCATGTATTCCATGTTATTGTTGCATTTGCATGGTGTTGATCATGGTTGTAGTGATGTCACCATGTGAAGCTTGAAGGTGTTGTCGTGGAGTATGTCTTCATGTATGTATCGTTGAATATGCATTGTTATGTATGTCAGTGTTCACATGTTATCAAATGCACGTGAGGTGGTTGTTGTTGTCATGCATGAGGCCATGGTTTGTGTAGTTGACATGGTCATGCATTGATGACTGAACTCTAGCTAGAATGGTGTGTATATGGTTTTGCACTTATGTGTTATATGTCTATATGTAGTAGTTATGCTTGCATAGTCTTGGTTATAGTTATGCATGAAATGTAGGTGAAACATGCCTTGTGAAGTCATTGTATGCAATTTAGGTCATCATGATGCTATTGGTTATTACAATGCTAATGTGTTGGCTAAGATAGAGTAGGAGGTGCAGATAATCCTAATGAGATTGCAGCATTAGAATTTGGGATAAGAGCAGATCATCATACAGGTTTGCATGTTGGGCATGCAGGTAAGTCAAGGATTGTCATATGCATTAGGTTTATATACATTATGTTTATGTACATGTTTTTGATGTTATGGTTACATACACAATAGATGATAGTTGATTAGTATAGTCACATGCACATGTGTCATGAATGATAGTAACCTGTGGTTGTATGCTTTGCTATTTTTATTTTATGTTAGATAACTTGATGATAATGTTATATGTTGTTGATGATTATTGTATAGGATAACTTGTTGTTGTTATATGATAGTTAGCTTGATGATTAGGTCTTAAGTTGTTGATGAGCATGTTATATGTTAAATTATTGTTGTTATACGCTAGTAACTTTATGATTAGGGTTATTACATTAAGATCTTGATGTTATATGTATCACACTAAGTTGGATTGTCCTATGCAGATGGTTATGGTTATGATATTTAGGTATGAACAGACATATTTGTGATGACTTTGCACGCATGGTTGTTATGCATGAACAATAAATTGTTATGAGTTTATAATGTGAACATGTTAGTTATTGAGTGTTATGGATATCGTGATCTTATTTATGTTTGAGTTGACATGTTGTAAAGTTATATCTTGCTAACTAGATTGATTGTGCAGACAAGATAGCCTCCCATGAGGTACACTAAGATATGAGTTGTTTATGTAGTATACTTGGTGATTCTTCTTGATTATTTCGTCTATTTGATGTTGAGCGTTTGGTGTCTATCATGTCATATAGTTGATTTATTTAACATGATATGTTTTCTATTTGGTTGAATGTTTGATGAGTTGCATAATATGAGTATGTGTTCCAATGATCTTTTTTGAGATAATTGTACTAACACATATGTGTTGAGACAAATGACATGTACCTGAGTATAGTAGGTGACAGTTGTAGCATTATGTTTAATGACTATGAGTTGACTATCGATTATGGCATGATTGTTTGTAAAGGTTGATTTCAAATTGATAGATACGATTGTCTTGATATTTGGAACATGTTATTGACATGGGTAAACAGTTGCAGGAAACATGCTCGGTATTAGTATGACAAGGTCATAGTTGATATTTTTATATAACTAACAGTTGGGTGATGTGACAGTACATAGTAAACCTCGATTACAACAAGGTAAAAAGGGTAAAATAAAGGAATTGGACAAGAATTGCTTTGGCTAAGTTTGGAAACCTTAATTCCAAATGAATGAGTGCCTCGCATACATGAAGTCTTCTTAACCTTGATTTTGTCTGGCATTATGTGGATATGTGCTATAGTCATGAACGTGTACTTGCCATGTATATTAGCGAATCTTTAGTTACAAGTGGATCTGTCAAGGGAATTGGATCCCTTGAGAGATGGCATGGACATGTTCAATTACAAGGCAACATACTTGGCACAACAAGCTAAGGTAACTGGTGTATTGCTATGTTTATTTATGCACTAAAAATTATGTGGTTATGGTTGTATGATGTAGGGGATTGCATGGAAAATAAATTTCCATGAAATTTTGAAGAAGGCTCTGGTTGAGCTTGCATTGGGAACCATGGGGATTGATTCATGGTGTCTATGGTTAGTCTTGTGATTTTCGTATTTTGCGATTGTTACGCTTGATTTGTGATTTTACATGTGTCTGGTGCATAACCATGCAACTTTGTTACAGTGTCATGTTGTTATTGGTTTTCATGGTTTTCTTCTTGGTTTTTTCTTGGTATTGCCTTATATGTTTTGAGTCTTGGGAATTGTTTGGGAAAGAGGAAATTTAATGGAAATTTAATGTAAGACTCAGATGAAGCTCCGCACATGATAAGCGCAGCAGAAGGTAAGACTATGACAGTCGGTTGGATTGATTGGGTCCATTGCAGTAAATGGACAATGACAGGATAATCATGAGAAAGGTAACCAACAAGGGTAAAGTAAATGGATCTGAGGTGTAACATGCCTTGGCTATGTTGGGAACAATTATTCTAAATGTTGTGCATGTTATGCACAAATTAAAATTTCTCTTAACCTTGACCTTGTGTAATTATGTTGGGATCATGATTATGTCGATGTCTATATGCGTATATATGTATGTCATTGACTGACTAGATCATTATTATTTTATGTTGATGCTTATATGTATGTATGTGTATGTATGCATATCGTTGCCTGACAGGATCATGATTGTTTATGCTAATGCTTGTAGATGTGTATGTGTATATGTATCTATGTCACTGTCTGACAAGGTCCTCAGGAATCATTCTTGTGGAAGAATGGTTGCTTATGCAGGAAAATGACATGAAGAGGTTCCCGGTCTTATGAGGAATCAATTGGGAAGAGTAGTCATGACAAATATATGAGGTATGTATCATGTGGATATGAATTGATATTGTATGCTTATATTATGCCTATGTTCATGTTATGATAGGTAACATGGGTGGATGCATCAACGAAATTAAAGAAGTGTGGTCTGCGACATGTTGGGACAACCATGGATAAGAAACTTGAAGCAAGGCTTCTTGGTAGAGACAATGTGCTTTTGGACGTGAGGTACTATTGTTGTGCATATATTGTATATGTTGTGCATGTTGCATCTGTGATGTTGTGTGCATGCAATGTTGTAAGTACATAGTGTGTGTGCATGTTTTATGCAATGATTATGTACAAGGTGGTACAGATAGTGGTGTGTGCATATGGTGCTCTACGCATGTTGAATATATGGTGTTGTGTACAAATGATGCTATGTACATGTTGGATATGCATTGCTATGTACATGTGGTGTTGCGTGCATGTTGTACAGGTGGTGCTATGTACATATGGTGTTGTGTGCATGAGTTTACAAGTGGTGTTGTGTGCATGTGGTGTTGTGTACATGTTGTACAAGTGGCATTGTATACAGGTGTTGTTGTGTACATGTTGTGCATGTGGTGTTGTTTATAGGTGGTGTCGTGTACATATCATGTATGTGGTACTATGTAGATGTGGTATTGTGTACACATTGTACAGGTGGTGCAGTGCACATGTGGCATTGTATACAAATTATGCAGTTTGTGTCATCTACATGTGATGTTGTGCACAAGTTGTGCAGGTGGTTGTGATGTACAGGTGGTACTGTATACATGTGGTACATATGGTACAGGTGTATGTGTGGTATTATGTACATGTCATACATGTTGTGTTGTGTACATGTGGTACTATGTATGTGCATTGTGTAGTCATGGTACCATGACATGTGTATTCATTGTGTTGTACTTTGTGTGGGTACATGTATTGTGTGGAATTGTACATCAAGTATAGATGTATGAGTTGTGTTGTATATCATGTGTATGTGTATGCATTTTGTAGTTTCACACATTGTGTGTGGAATGTATGTCTTCTGATATACATTGTGTACATATACATGTTGTGTTGTTTCATACATTGGACGTATGAGTATGTATCTTGTTGTGTTGTACAGTGGGTGTAGGCATATGTATTGTGTTGTGATGTACACTAGTTTTAGGTGTATGTTTTGTATGTCAGGTGTAGATGCATGGATTCATGGTGTTTTAAGTCATGTGTGGTTGTATGTGTGTGATGCACACTATGTGTATGTGCACATGGTTGAGGAGAAGGCACTGGGTGTTTGTCGGGTGTGGCAACCAATCTGGAGTGCGTACAAAATAAGGACAAAGGTGGAAGATAAACATTGATTAAAGGATAAGTATCAATATTTTATTTTAGTTTTATTATGCATGTGATTTATGACTTTCATATATGATGATTATATGTGATCTATGATTTTGGTTTATGATGGTTACATGTGATTTATGATGTTGATCTATGATGGTTTTGTTTTGAGCTAACCAGATGTGATATTTTTATACATGATGTTTTGATCAAACAATTAATTTGACTTGTTGTGACAAGAAGTAAACATGATAACGAGTGTACCTTATTGAAAAGCCACCAATGAGGTATGATTTGAAGTTATTTCAAATTATTTTGAATCTAATGGAAATTATGTGCTTGGTACAAGAAAGAATGAATGCCCAGTTGGATGATTGAAATTGGTTGCAAGAACTAGCAGCAACATCGAAAGAAATTGGAACATGCAGCAGTATGTTGGTAGAGCACTTCAAGAGTAGGGCCATTGTGGGACACTAGTACCCAATAGTGTCCATTAATTTCCATGAGCATGCTATGATTGGTATGATGGTTTTAAGGCAGGAATATGCATTGGTTTTCGTATCTTTTGATGCAAAGAAGCCTTGCCAAGGGATGGACTACTCGGGATGGGGTAGCCAGTGGAACTTGGAAGGTGAGTGACAACACAGAAGAGGTTGACTAGATTTCTCGATGGACTATGTAGCAGATAAGGGAAGGCCGAGGGATATATTTGTTTTGATCATTAAAATTTCCATATGGAATCAGATGAACATTGGGAGTGCACCCTGGAACAATGAGTTGGTAGTTGTTCACTGAGAGGACATGTGACGTGGGATTGTAATGCTGGGCATTGGATGTAGATTTGATTTTGCAGTGGATTTTGGACTTCCAGGAAAGGAGGTGAATCTTGATATTACTTTGAGGGTGGATTTGTGCACCTCTGGATTCCCATTTTGCAGATGCAGACATCGTATCCTTTTATTTTCCGGTTGAGCAAATATGCATGTGTGTATATGAGTGTATTATTGTAAATACTATATCGAGTTGATTTATAAAGCTCCATAGACAATATGGTTATTTTTTTGTTGAAGCAAAAGTGTATGTGTATATGTGGTTATTATAAATACCGTAATGAGTTGTGTTATAAAGCTCCAGTAAACAATATGTTTGTCATGTTTCAATAATGGTCGTTTTAAATACTGCAACGAGTTGTGTTATAAAGATCCATGGGTAGTATGTTTTGTTTTCAGTAGTCTTGTTGGTTATAGGTGTCATTGAACACCAAGGATGGTGTTCCCCCAAGGGGGAGGGTTCTGTAACAACCCTGGTGAAAATTCCATGTAAAAACATATATATGGCTATGGATGATGGGACACGTATTCCAAGTTGAATGGTGGGGGAACATCCTAATGGGTGTTGATTTGGTTTATTATGGCTAAGGGAATTGGCAAAGGCAATGGTTAAGGTTTTGGAAAGGCATGAGGCATTAATTGGCATTTTATTTATGAAAATAAAGGAAATTAGGAGAAAAGGAAGGTGAAAGGTCACATATTGCATGTGAGGAGGAAAATGAAGGAAAATAATGGAAAATGAAGAAAATAGAGGCCTCATTTCATTATTCTCTTTGTCTCATACTCTTGGAGACTTAGAGTTTTCTTGGAGCACTCTTGGAGAGTGTGGCATACTTGGATTCTTGGAGAAAGAAGGACAAGGAAGAGCAGGAAAGCGTAAGAGTGCATCGAGATCAACATCTAAAACAATTTTTCTTACAGGTACCGAGTTGCATGTATGTTTTCCTCACTAGTTTTGGCATGCATGGAACATGCATGTAGTTTCTTGGTTATGATCTGTCACTAGCATGGAGGATTTCCTGTATTGACAATGGATTTTCCTAGCCTTTCCATTTCCTGGATAGCCATGGAGATTGTGGCTTTATTTCCTTGATTTTTTTGGTTGGTTCTCATGTTTCCTTAGCTTGGGTTGAGTTACTAGTCTTGGGAGCCAGGTTGGAACAAACGCTTTGGAGCCCTGGGAGGTTGGGATAGAGACTAATCAGATGATGGTTTTGGTGATTTCCAATTGTGAGGTGGAATCATTGTTTGATGGGTTGAGGTGGATGGCCTTTGGAAGCCTTGGATGGTTTTTGATTGATGTGTTCGATGAGGTCCCACATTCATGCTTGGAATATGGCATGGGGGTGAATGGTTGAAGAGAGATTTGCCTCAACCATTCTACAGTTGGGTGGAACGTGGAAGTCTCATCCCAGGTTTGGATTTTGCATCATTAATAAGAGGTTATTTCACCTTGCATTTCTCTAAGAATTATACTAGATTATATTAGGTTTATATGGCGGTGAGTTCATTGGTATTTATGTCCCTATTATGTTGGTTATGTATATGTTTTATGATAGCAGTTATGTATGGATCTCATCATTTTTTTACTTGTAAATGAATTAAGAATGTATCTATCACCTAATGGATGGAATGGAAGTTAAAATGATAAGGAACCAATGCTTCATGGCAAATCTCAGATAAGTATGAGACCCCTATGCTCAGATTTGTTATTTACAGCTATAGATTACATATTCGTGATATGTTTGACAAAATTATTACCATGGCTAGTAGGTGTCCAGTCAAGGTCTTAAAGAGGTATTGGACTTAATATCATCATTTCCATGTTTTTTCATTGTTCTAAGGGGATGGCTCAATTCTAGGCAGTGAACTGGGCTCTGGGCTTGAAAAAGTGGCTCAAATCGCAGGGTCGCCATCACAACACTAACAAATTTAGTCTCTAGTCGTTGGCAGACAATCCTGTGAGAACGAATTTGTGTTTCTAGATGATGTTATGCGTATAGAATGAGAGTGACTGAGGCTTAAGTTGTCCAAAAGTTTAGTGGAACCCAAGGGAAAGTTGTATAAATTATTGGATTCCTTCCTGAGGGTCCTGTAGCTGATGTTGAATGTTTGTATGGTGTGTTTCCATCGATTCCACTTCCTTAACATGACTTAGGAGGTCGAATCATATCATAGTGGCCTCTCGTCACATCTTACCCCGGCTACTCGATTTCTTGGGTAGA